>JAESVK010069024.1:0-14908 GCA_017140935.1 Hamamelis virginiana
TTGAAGAACAAAAAATGGCAATATTATGAAGAACCCCCTAACCAACCGTTGGATCATTGTGTTTTTTGGCGAACATGAAAATGTTAACCAGTTCATTTAATCTAATAGTCGGTTTCTCATAATATTTGACCTACAATGGTATTTAAAACGAGGTGGCGCATATTTTATGCGAACATTAAATTGATAAGTAGTTCACCTAAATGTGGAGCGTATATATTTTGATAAATTGACCGTTAGATTAAATGAACTGCTTAACATTTTCATGTTCGCGAAAAATCATAATGATCCAACAGTCGGTTTTTGTTATTCAAAATATTGTCATTTTTTGTTCTTCAAAATATCGCAATTTTTTCCTAGTAAGTTTTTTTTATAAACTGACCGTTGGATTACCGTTGGTATAGGTATAGGTAAAAATAATGGAAATTGGTTTTTTTTTTTTTTTTTAAGCTGTATTTACAAGACAACTCTAACTGAAGATCGGAATAGGTAAAAATGTTAGAGCTATTAAAAATGATATTTCAGCAAAAATTAAGAACAATAAAGATTGTCTGAAGTTTGAATTATTTTTTAACAATATAAAAGGTTCGTTCAATTAAAAATTAAAGAGGCCTAATTTGAAATTAGAGAGGTCAAATAGAGAGTTTTTGCGGAAGTTAACATATTATATGGAGGCATGAAATTTTTGTCAAAACTGTACTCATGCATTCAATTTGGTTTGTTGGGAAATTAGAGAGAGAGAGAGAGAAGTGGAAGGAGGGGAATGGGTGGAAATTAGATAAAGAGGAAGAGGGGCAACTTTTGGGGTGTTCTTTTTATTCAAACTTATTGTCCAAACTAATTTAGTTTCAATCTTCTCCAAGCTAACACACTCTGCACATACAATTAATTAGTGAGAAATCTCATACGTTGAAGGTTACTTGTCTTGGGATGCCAAGTGGAGCTCTTGTGCATCGTCGCCCAAGAGAACTTCTCTCTCTCTCTCTCTCTCTCTCTCTCTCTCTCTCTATATATATATATATATATATATATATATATATACAGTCATTCTATTATAAGGCTAGCCTTGCATAAGGTTATTCAAGGTCGGCTCCATATCTCCAATTTTAGAAGACAGTTCGTAAAACAGACCGTTGGATTAGATGTTCCTCCTCTGTATGTCATGCCTGCCAAAAATCACAGTGATCCGACGATTGGTTTTTGAAAAAACTGACGTTAAGAAAAATGGTGATTTTTTCAAGAACAAATAAGTTGCATATTTTCACAATGGCATTTTTCAAAAACCAACCGTCAGATCACTGTGAGTTTTTGCAGGCATGACATACAGAAGAAAAGCATCTAATCCAACGGTCAGTTTTACGAACTGTCTTCTAAAATTGGAGATATGGAGCCGACCTTGCATAACCTTATGCAAGGCCGGCCTTATAATAGAATGACTGTATATATATATATATATTCGAGGTGGGGCGGGGACATATCCTATTCCCGTCCCAAATCTTATAGGATTTTTAATTTTTAATTTTTTCCAAATCTTGTAGGATTTTTAAACCTTCATTTCAATTAGGGCAGGATGAGTTACCCTTTTTTAACCCATTCTGTTGACATCCCTAACCAGAGGGTTATACACAAGGCAAGGCCACGGCCAAGTATGCAATCCGAAGAGGCATATCAAGGATTAAGGCAGCGTTACGCATAGCTTTTGGGATGCTCTCAAAGTAGGCTTCCCTCTTAAAAGTTAATTTAGGGAGAAAAAATATGTGTTTGGTGAATTCTTCATAATAGACTTTTATGAAAAGTCAGTTTACTTAGAAGTCCATTTAAGAGAAGTTAAAAAAATTTGCTTTTGAAAATTCATGTTTGTACGCAGGGCCGGCCCTTGGCTTTTGCCTATTAAAGCAATTGCTTGAGGCCCCCAATTTTAAGGGGCCCCCAAATTTTTTATTATTATTTATTTGATATGGGATTTAAATTTTTTATTTAGGATTTTAATTTAGGAATTAGGACTTTATATTTGCTTGGTATTATAGTATATTATTGCCCTTTGTTATGAAAGTGAGATTTTTAGATTTTGATTTAGGAGTTTAGACGTGCTTTTGTATTAACTTCGTATTACTATTTTTTTTTTTAATCGAAACTTTATCATATAAGAAATAAATTTTGACATATAAACATTGAAAATTTCTTATGAATTTTTTAGAGAAGTAAATTGATTTTTAATTTCTTTCTTGTTTTAGATTTGATCATATAATTATGTCATTCAAGTAGAAAGTATATTTCTAGACATGAAAAAAGGAAAAAGAAGCAAAAAATATAAGAATTTATTCAATCTCAAGCAGGAGCTCTTGACAAGTTTATTACTAGTAATAAACAAACAAATACTTCAAGTTCAGTTGAAGAAGTTTTGACTGAAAAACATCATAATGTGACTAAGAATTAAAACTTTGTGGATGAAGATAGTGAAATTGAGCTGGTATGTTTTTCTATTCAACCTCTTTTTTTGTAATTGTATTTTCTTTTACTAAATGATTATAGTAATGATATGCACCATCAAACTTTGTATGTGTACTAAGAAGTACAATAATAAAAATTGGTAATTATAAAAAAAAATTTGTGTCATTATGTACTACGTAGGGCCCCATTTTGGAAGTTCGCTTAGGGCCCCCTAAATCTCAGGGCCGGCCCTGTTTGTACGAAGCATAACTTCCACACTTGATCGTACAAAAAAGACTTATAAAATATGGTCATGCCAAAAAGCATAATTTCCCAAATCTATCTCTCTCTCTCTCCTCTTTTCCTTTTTTTGCAAGGCACTTACCAAAGTAACAATCCATGTTCGTCAAAAGATTCCAACTCGCTTATCAAGCAACAATGTACGTAACACTTGAAGGATGGAAAAGGTTTACGAGCTTTTGGATGAAAAGGAATAGAAGCAGGGATCATGTCCTCGAAATGCTACGATTTATGATTATTTGCGAAAACCCATGAAGAAACCAGAGAAACTTTTCGAGTTCTTGGGGAGGATGGAAAGAAATTGATGCGAGATGTGTCGTGATACATACAATTTGATATTGAGTCTGTATATGGACTCAGATTATGAAGGAAAAGTACTGCATATTGCATTGCTCTAGATTTTTCTTTTTCTTTTTCTTTTATTTTGGGCATTGTGTTTTGATTTGATAGGGTTGGCTGAAGTGCCCACCTAACTGTTTGAAAAAGAAAATTTCGAAAATTTCACTTGTTCACATTAAACTGTTATAAAGATTTGAGAGGAAGCATTAATTGTCATTGATTATGCTTGCCTATCTTCAACATCTTTTTTGAAGCAGCCAATGGCATTTGAATAAGTCATGTTGCTAGCATTTTGGAAGTTCTTTGCCTTATCGTTCAGCAGTTTGTTTGTTTTTTTCTTGTTTAGTTTTTTTTTTTTTTTTTGCTATACAAGTATTCTAACCTGGATATTAGTAGCTAATGAGAATCGAATACAGGATCAAAGAACTTGATAAGCCCTTACCCTTGCTTGCTCCATCACTAAGCTACCCACCCTGGGGTTCTTATCCTTCAGTTTTGCTATAGCATATATCATGTTTTGATTTTTAGAAATTTGAGAATATTCTTTTTCAATGAGATCATTCTAAAAAATTTTATTTAAAATCAATTTCATTCAGACATTTAAATTTATGTACCAAAATCAACATGGTTCTTGAGCAAAAGTAAAAGCAACCAATAGTTCTTGTCCGTGCCCTGGTTACATTATCAGGGTACTCATTAAATTATACTTTGCATTAAGCTTAGGAAACCAAAAGTGACATATTATAAGAAAAGTACATCAACCCTCCAATAACCAATTATTAAAGTCCAACCTCTAGAGGATGTTTTAACTTTACGTAATTTTTTCCACAATACATTAACATCGAAAGCAACCTTTTATTAGACTGAAGAAGACTCACAAAATCCAGAATGAGATCATCTGCTTGGATTTGCTTAGTGCTTGGGTAATGTATCATAATCTGAATCATCTGCACATCATCCTAGTAAAAAGCAGAGCATTTAGATCATGACACATCATTCAAGCATATTCAAACCCAAATAGAAGATCCAGACTCCAAAATCCATCAAGCAAGTGAAGAAGACTTGTGCTGGTTAATGAAAGAAGCCAAGCGTTTAATTAAGCTATGAGCTTTCTCACAATTGGGTTCAAAGATATGGAAAACATGATCTTCTCCTTCGGTTTCTGTAATCTCAGCCTTTCCTTTCCACCCACTCTTCATCAATGACTCATAATAAAGCCGCCCTCTGTCCCTCAATATATCTTTCTCCGCTACACAGACAAGCACCCTATCACATCCCAACCCAGCCAGACTCGGGGATCCATCAACAAACGGGTTAATAAGCGGGTCATCGTTCCCTCTATCAGAAGGACAAACATAAAGCCACCACTTGTCCACCATTGCCTTCCTCACCGGATCCGTCACCTCCTTTCCAATCGGGTCTTCTCCCCAAAAGTAAGGATGGATCATAACAATGCCCAGAAGCTGCAATCTTAGGGTCGGATCAGAATCCACGACCCGCAAAGCCATGTGGTGTGCAATATTAGCGCCAGCACTATCACCCACTAAAAAAACCCGACAAAAATCAACATGGTCCTTGAGCCAAGCCTCATGACGGCCGCCGCCATCTCCCACAATGTGTGAAGCAACCCACTGAAGAGCAGCCCAGGAATCTTCGTAGGCAGCCGGAAGAGGATTCTCTGGTGCGTTCCGGTAGTCAACCGACATGGCGATGACGTTCGCCGCCGCGACAAGCTCGTTAAGACAGTGATGGTATTTGGGTTCAGAGGCTGATGCGATGAAAAATGCGCCGCCATGGAAGTATATTATAAGGGGAAGCTTTTGATGGTCGTTAATGAGCTTTGGACGGTAAAATCTGGCGGAGACGCCGGTATCCGGTATGATTACGATATCTTTCGATAAAACGCCGGTCTGTGAATCGAAGGTTGCCGGAACAACTTCTGTTCCGGCGAGTCTTTCGACGGTTCCGTCTTTGTATTCTCGAAGGTAGGGGAAAACCTCGTGAAGTACTTCTCCATTGCTAGAATCCATCTCAGAGAGAGAGAGAGAAATGCGAATAAAGAAGTGCAATGGAATTATGGATCAAGATGGACGGTAACTTCCAGCGATAGAAGACGGGCATTTATTGAAGGCTTAAGACGTGGAAATAAATGGACAGATAGATAAATAAAATAAAGTAATAATCAACCCCAACCTACAGGGATTGTTCTTTCTTTCTTTCATTTTTTTTTTCCGTTGTTGTTCCAATATAGGGATTGTTCTTTCATCTGTTGCTGTCATGAGCCCACGTTCGACTCATTAACAAAAAGTCAAAACTCAAAAACATAAATAAATAAAGTAACGAAACAATAATAAGAAGTTATTCAGATAAAAGATAAAAGTTTGCTTTAGCTTCTTATAAAATTATTTTAAAATTTTAAAATTTTATTGAATTTAAAAAATAAAATTATAATCTTTTTCAAATAACTTAAGAGTGATAGAATGATCCACAAAATTTTTCATATAAGAAGTTATTGTGAAAGAAGTCAAAAAACCCTAATTTTTGCCACAATCACTTCTAATTTAAAATTTTTAATATGTGAATATATGATTTAAACATAATTTTTTTTAAAAATATATGAAGAAATAGTTCGCTAAAAACAAGTTTAGAATAACTAAACACTACAAACAAGACATAAAATAAAATCAAAATATAATCCCTCAAATGCTTATAAATGCAATGCATATGTAGAGCATCTAGAACAGTAGACTATCATGCTAAAATATAATATATGATAGTCCACTTTTAAGTTTTAACATCTAAAAGAAATAGTGAGATCCACATCAACCAATGATTACGCCAAATCATCTCTCTCATCTATAGGTGGGGAGGTTCAGGATTTGACTCCTAGTAAAGGTTCGAGAGGCAGGCTTAGGTTGTATTTGTGAGTTTCTATACAAATGATATTCTTCATGTACCCTAAAAATAAAGGGAAAATTATCCAGACCCCCTTAAATATTGAATTCCATTCCAGTATGCCCAGAACACTATAATGTTTACCCATAACCCCCTCTAGGATTTTCTAAAGTCAACTTTAATTATTTAATGACAGATTTACCATTTTATCGTTTTTATGGAAAGTTTTATTACCTTTTAAATAGTGTAACTGTTTTTATGACATTATGGTAAGTTTTTGAAATTTAATTCAATTCAAATTTTGATTTTTAATTGTGATATATCCGTTTATTGCTTTAAACAAATAAGTAAATTTACTTATTTATATAAACTAGAAATAAATAAACGTATTTGGAAGTAAGTAAATTTACCTACATTTATTAACTAGAAATAAGTAATATTATTTGGAAATAAGTAAATTTACCTATTTATATGTCTTTAAACAAATAACTAAAAATAAATAAATGTATTTGGAAATAAATAAATTTACATATATATATTAACTCGAAATAAGTAAACTTATTTTGAAATAATTAAATTTACCTATTTATATGTATTTAAATAAATAAGTAAATTTACCTATAAATATAATCTAGAAAGAATAGTAATTTTATTTCACTTTTCTCTTTCACAATGTATGATTTCCCTCTATTTCTCCTCTTTTTTTTTTATATTTTTTTATATTTGTTTTAGTTCTTATTTACATTCTCATTTTTTGACTTTTTTATAGCAGACCCACACGTTGCAAATATGAATTTATGTGTCTTTAAACAAATAAGTAAATTTACCTATTTATATAAATTAGAAATAAATAAACGTATTTGGAAGTAAGTAAATTTACTTATATTTATTAACTAGAAATAAGTAAACTTATTTGGAAATAAGTAAATTTACCTATTTATATGTCTTTAGTAAATTTACCTATATATATAAACTAAAAATAAATAAACGTACTTGGAAATAAGTAAATTTACCTACATATATATTAACTAGAAATAAGTAAAATTATTTGGAAATAATTAAATTTACCTATTTATATGCATTTAAATAAATAAGTAAATTTACCTATAAATATAATGTAGAAAAAATAGAAATTTTATTTCACTTTTCTCTTTCACAATGTATGATTTTCCTTTATTTCTCATCCTTTTTAATACTTTTTGTGAAATATGTTTTAGTTCTTATTTACATCATCATTTTTTGACTTTTTGATAGCAGACCCACACGTTGCAAATATGAATTTATATGTCTTTAAACAAATAAGTAAATTTACCTATTTATATAAACTAGAAATAAATAGACGTATTTGGAAGTAAGTAAATTTACCTATATTTATTAACTAGAAATAAGTAAACTTATTTGGAAATAAGTAAATTTACCTATTTATATGTCTTTAAACAAATAAGTAAATTTACCTATATATATAAACTAAAAATAAATAAACATATTTGGAAATAAATAAATTTATCTATATATATATTAACTCGAAATAAGTAAACTTATTTGGAAATAATTAAATTAGATAGGTAAATATAAACTCATCCTAACTATATTCGTCCCAAACTACAAATGGTAAAAAATTTGAATTTCTAGTAATTAATTGTGGGTATATATGTCAGATCATATTAGATAGATAAATATAAAATTTTGATTTTTTGGGAAGGGATTTTGGGTCTACTACCACTACACTAGGGGGTTTTGGGTTATATCCCAAAAATAAATGATACATAAAGTTCTGTCATTGCAAAAAGCTCTCAAATTAAGATTGAACTAAAATTTGGTTATTCTCTACTTAAAAATTCAAATTTGGGAATTTGGAATTCTTATTATATTACGGAAAAGGTGTGATAAATTTTATAAAAAAAATAAATTCCACGTAAGTAATTTGTCCAAATTGGCATGCAAATTGAAAAACGTATCTACAAATTAAAAACTAAAATTATAAGTTATAAGCGATAAAGTCAAAGATCCGCTAAATTCGGCTAAAAGCAGGGTAAAAGCATGACTGGTTAGGGCAAGTATTTGCAAATACTAATAAGTTAAAAGTGCAATGTAGAACAACAACAATAGAATATGCATGTGCAGGCTTTTCATCGCCAGGCAAGTTGTTGGCACCTTGGACAGAATTGTCCTATCATTCCATATAAATAAACTAATAGATACCTTAATTTTTGGACCAAACCGAAAATTATACTTATAGGTAGGGATGTTCACTGGTTTTGGAAGGTTTCGCCTTAATTTTGAGACCAAACTGAAAAATTTACTTTGTATTTTTCATAAAAGACCAAACCAATTAAAGTATTAAACCAAATCAAACCAATCATTCCGGTTTGGTTTGAGCGGTTTAACCGGTTTTGAAATTATTTATTTTTATATTTTTTTTCTACTACTTTCATGCTTCTAACTTTCAATTTTAGGCCTTTAGCCGACAATCAAATTTTTGTAACTTCAAAATGTTAAAAAAAAAAAATGTTTTGGGAGCTTAATTTTGGGCACTAAACTCTTTGAAAGTCACTGTTTAGCTTAAAGAAATATTAATTATATTTTATGTATCTCTTTAGTTTACAAAAGTATCAAATATTATCAACTATAGGAAAAGTTTATATAGTTGGAATTATTCAGCTGTGCACCAAAAATCCAAAACGCATCGTTTAAATTTTAAAGGTTATAAAAATATTTAATATATATATATATATATATATATATATATATATATAATACTGGTTTGGTCAAGTTTATAATGATTTGGAAATTGCCTAAACTGGACCAAACCAAACCAATAAAATTTTAAAAAAATTCAATCTAACCCAAACCAAATTACCAAGAAAACCAGACCAAACCAGTCTTTTGATTGATTTTTTGAACCCCACTAGTAATAGATTCCAAATAGTTTAGATTATCCTTAATTTAATTTTATGCTAATTAACATGCTAACTTATCACGAGCCTACCTACCAAAGAACAAAAAGTCAAGAAAATGATCTGCCTATTGCTAAGAGCATCTCCAGCCATAAGAGGCGAGCTTTATTCCAGACATTTTGCTTATCCAAATTCAAAAACTTGCACTCTAATAAATGAGGCAAATGGCTAGACATTTTACTTATCCTCTATTTGGAGAGCTAAATATAGCAAGGCAATTAATTATTGGCAAAATGGCCACATCATCTTTAAATAATACTTTTTGTGCAAATTGACTCAAAAAAATAATTAAAATATAAATGGCCAGCTAAAATGCATTGTATGGTTGGAGTGCATTTACATTGAAGCAAAAAAAAGAAAAAGAGACAAAATACTATTTGGGTGTCTTAGCTAGGCAAAATGCCTAAACATGATTGGAGATGCTCTTAAGCTTATTTTGTTGCCTCTAAGATCTACCAAGTAACAATGTCCACTCAATAATGCTTTGAATGGTAAAAGTGCAATGAAAGTGATAGTGTAGAAAATTTAAGTTTTGGAAAGGGGGTGCCACTTTTAAAATTAATTCAAAATTAGTGTGAATATTGAAAAACATTCACAAATTGAAAATTAGAATTACAATTTATTCGATATGACAAAGGACATGCTGAGTGCTTTGTAGCTTTGTAGTGTAAGAGCATCCACAGCAGTGTAGCTAAAACTGAATAGCTAAAGCTAAAATTTTGCTCCAAAAAGTGGTTTTTTGCTATTAAGCTTTTAGCCAAAAAAATTTTCCCACAGCAGTGTAGCTAAAACAGAATAGCTAAACCATTTTCTTCCACTTTTACCCTCATGAAGTACTTTTCAATTACTTCACATACCCTTCATTCATCTACATGACTCAAACCACTATTATTTTTAATTTATCAAATTAAAAATATTAAAAATAATATTTTATTATTAAATTAATGTTAAATTTATTTATTTATTTATTTTTTTTTTTTTACATATTGTACTTCTTCTCAATATTAATAAAAGAAAAATATATATATTAAATTAGAAATGATCTATTGGGGTAAAGTTTTTGCGTTACAATTTTACAGTACATCCTCACTGGGATAAATGGACTGTGGTATATTGAAAAACCGACCGTTGGATTACATAATCCTGTTACGTAAGAGATGGCAGCCAAAAATCACACTGATCCAACGGTTGGTTTCTTGCAAAACGGCCCTTTGAAATAAGATGAGACTCTAATGAACACAAATTTTGTCAGATTTTTTCACAGTCAGTTTTTTCAGAAACCAACCGTTGGATCAGTGTGATTTTTGGCAAGCACGACAAACGTAATAGGATTATGTAATCCAACGGTCGGTTTTTCAAAATACCTCACCCATTTTCTCCAATGAGGATGTTCTGTAAAATTGTAACGCTAAAACTGTATACAAATAGAGATCAATTCTCTATATCAAATATTTCAAAAATCACATGGGAGATGTAAAAAGCAAGTCATAAACTCGGAAAGAGAAAAATCTGTCTAGCACATAAATCTATGCAGTACTGTATTGATATGTCACATCACATGGGAGATGTAAAAAGCATGTCATAACCTCGGTTAGAGAAAAAGCTGTCTAGCACATAAATCAATGCAGTACTGTATTGATATGTCACATCACATGGGGTCATCAAAGCATGTCAGCCTGTCATATTTAAGTATTATCATCAATGCTATGAAAATAAAAGCTGAGTTTGACAATGCATGTCATTAAAGCATGACAGCATGTCATATTCAAGTACTATGTGCTATGCTATGAAAATTAAAGCCGAGTTTGACAAAAGGGGTCACTTAAATATGTCAGCATGTCATATTTTAGTACTATCATCAATGCTACATGGACATTAAAGTTGAGTTTGACAATGCATGTCATTAAAGCATGACAGCATGTCATATTCAAGTACTATGTGCTATGCTTTGAACTTGGCAGCCGAGTTTGACAAAAGGGGTCACTTAAATATGTCAGCATGTCATATTTAAGTACTATCATCAATGCTACATGGACATTAAAGTTGAGTTTGACAATGCATGTCATTAAAGCATGACAGCTTTGTCATATTCAAGTACTATGTGCTATGCTATGAACTTGGCAGCCGAGTTTGAAAAAAGGGGTCACTTAAATATGTCAGCATGTCATATTTAAGTACTATCATCAATGCTACATGGACATTAAAGCTGAGTTTGACAATGCATGTCATCTCTTCGTGTGTATTGATCTTCTATAAAATGGCTTTCATTTAGAGAGTTCAAACACCACATATCTTCAAATTCAACAATAGAAACAATGAGTAACTTGTTCAAACAGATTGCAAATGGAGATTTTTCAGCATCCTCATCATCGGATGAGGAAGAACTTGGCATGTGGTCAGCAGCCTTCTTGGAGTTTCAAACTGGAAACCCACAATCAATAGCACACGGAGAGAGTAGCAACAGGCAATTCCGATATCGTGATAGAGTCGGTGGTAATATTCGGCTGCTTAACGACTACTTTGTTGAGCATCCAGTATACGATGAAAGTTTATTTCGCAGACGCTTCCGCATGCAGCGTCCCTTGTTCTATCGAATATTACATGCGCTCCAACACCACGACAGATACTTCCAACAAAGAAGTAACGCTGCCGGCACATTGGGCTTATCTGGAGAACAAAAGATGACGGCCGCACTTCGTATGCTTGCATACGGTATGTCCGCTGATTCAGTGGATGAGTACGTCCGCATTGGAGAGACCACAGCACTACAGTGTGTGAAGCGATTCTGTAGAGGAGTGGTTCGTGTATTTGGAGAAGAATATCTCAGGTCGCCTAACGCGGCTGACATAGCCAGGCTATTGCGCAAAGCAGATCAGCGTGGATTCCCTGGAATGTTGGGAAGCTTGGACTGTATGCATTGGGCATGGAAAAACTGTCCCACAGCTTATCACGGTATTTATACAGGACATGTCCACCGACCGACAATCGTTCTCGAAGCAGTCGCCTCGTATGACTTGTGGATATGGCATGCTTTTTTTGGCATGCCAGGGTCAAATAATGATATTAACGTTCTTGATGCTTCTAATCTCTTTAGTAATTTGCAAGAAGATCGTGGCCCTCCTGCGAGTTATTCCATATCGGGCACCCATTACAATATGGGATATTATCTCGCGGATGGAATATATCCACAATGGGCAACAATTGTTCAAACAATAAGCCAACCACAAGATCCAGCAAAAGCTTTTTTTGCAGAAAAACACGAAAGTTATAGAAAAGATGTCGAACGTGCATTTGGGGTGCTGCAAGCACGTTTCGCAATCGTTCGAGGGCCAGCGCGATTTTGGCATGATGAAGATTTATGCTTCATCATGAAGGCGTGCATTATTTTGCACAACATGATAGTAGAGGACGAGCGGGTTGATGACAATCTACTAGTTGCAGAAACTATTACACACGACTAATATGACGCACTTGATTCGTCCACCCCGGTAGAAGTCTCAACTGGCGGGATACCATTTGATCGGTACATGGACCGACATCGCGCGATTCGAGATTCGAACGCCCATTATGCCCTCCGCACCAACATCATTGCTCATCTTTGGTCGCTACATGGACAAGGCCTTATGGATTGATTATTTGTACGCATGCTTTATTACAATGTGATATTTATGGGATATATTCTGTTATATGAGAAGTCAGCATGTTTTTTTATTTGGTCGCTACATGATGATGCATTTCATTTAATTAAAGAAGGGAAAAACTAGTGCATAAAAACTAGTAGTTGCATTACACATTAGTTGCATTACACATGACCTGGAAGTTTATAAACTCCCACATTAGATAAGTACTGGAATATAAAAACTAGTGCATAAATAAGAAAGAGTGATAGTACATAAGCTAATAGTCAGGGAGCTGCGAATAGTTGGAGCTGCAACCTTTCTGCAATGCTCTGGCCATAATGGCATTCTTTTGCAATTGATAATAGTGTTGCAAATCTGGGGACATGCCTGTAATGTCAATCTTCATAATTGCCTCATCTTCACGCCTCTGCTCCCTATCGTCGGCAGCCTTCTTACGTTCTTCAGTAGCCCTCATCCTTTCTTCAGTAGCCCTCATCCTTTCTTCAGCAGCATGCGCCAATTGAAGTTGCAAAACCTCCCTTTCAGATGCTGCCTTCATTAACGCAAGCTTTTCCTCTTCAAATAGAACCCTACGCGATTCTTTTTGGCCCATCACCTCTCTCATTGTTTCTGTAAATGCACTACTACTATTCGCTGGACTTGCTTTGCTTTTTCGACGACCTTCTTTTTCTGCTTTTCGTCCAGGCGGCCTTTTGTTCTTCATAGGTGAGCTAACACTGTCATTATTGAATGGATCTTGAGAGTCATCAAGAGAGATTGGAGTTCGAGGAGTCCCCTCAGCAGGCGACTGGGGGGGGCTATGGGGTAAAGATTGCGCATCCAGAATTATCAACTTATTTGAGAGTTTGAGAATTTCCCAGCAGTGATCCAAAAGGAAAGGTTTGCCAATATCATTTTCGAACAACTTTTTTGCTTGCACAACCTACGCAGTATGAACAAAACTACATTACGGTTGCTTGAAAATAGATTGGGACAATAATATAACAATAAAAAACTCACCTCGTCAAGGAGGTTGGATCCACTTTTTGCCGGCCTGTGATGGATCTGTGCGAGACACCCACGATATTTTGTACAAAAATGCCTGATTTGAGCCCAGCGATTTTGGATTGAACATGAAGTGCGTGGTTCTGGGCTAACATTTTTACCTATAAAGTGCTCTAAAACTCGATCCCAGAACTTTGCCAGAGGTTGTCCAGAACCGGTCACCGGATCTTGGCTTATGGTCAGCCATGCTACGCACAATGCCTCGTCTTCTGCTGTTGAGAATGACTTTCCCCGCTTAGGCTTAGGCCGAGATTGAGAAGTTGACATTTTTTTGGCCTAATAGATATAAGATATTAAACTTAACTAAATTTTCAGAATTTATAAACCATATCAAATGTTATGAAAATTAAATAATATATAGAAATAAATTATTAAAATTCCATAATGCTAGGTGACTTCAATAGTGGCAATTGCAAACCATATGTCGCAAAATTGACCGTTAGATTCGACGAAATATATGTCATATGCATTTCGACCAAAAACAACAGTGATCCAACGGTCGGTTTCTGAAAACGATTTGTCAAATCATATTAACCGGTGATATTTTGATAAACACATAATGTCACAATTTTCCATATTGAATAATGTAATAATCTGACCGTTGGATGACTATAATATTTAGTAAACATGCACATTTTTCAATTGTCACAATTTGGATGACTATAATATTTAGTAATGTCGCAATTTAGTAATGTCACCATTTGGATGACTATAATATTTAGTAATGTCACAATTTAGTAATGTCACAATTTGGATGAATATAATATTTAGTAATGTCACAAATTGGATGACTATAATATTTTGGATGACTATAATATTTAGTAAACACATAATGTAACAATTTTCAATATGTTCATAATAAATTGATCATATTGTAATGCATATATCTAGTGAAAATAAATTAAACATGATAATTATTTTAAAATAAAAAAATAAATTAAAAGCTAACCTTTTTCACCTCTTGAAAAGTTGGCAAGAGTGGGTTTGAGCAAGGTGCAAAAATATTGAATTTTGCAAAGCAAGTTTGGGGGCTATTTATAGAAAAAATTCTAATATGACCGTTGAAAGGGTATAATGGGGAGTGCAATTGGGGTTTGAAGGGTAAAAATGGAAAAAAAAATATAAAAAGGGTTTGAAACCCACATGAAACCCACATTCGGCTCAAAGTCAGAGAGTTTGAGAATCCTCCATGTCCCGCGATTTTGCTCCGACGGTGCTGCAAGCTTCACCGATCACCATCTCCGACGAGCCCCTCGCCGTCCGGCCTTCTGTAATCCGACGGTGATAACCCCGAGCCCCTCTCCG
>JAESVK010069034.1:0-13343 GCA_017140935.1 Hamamelis virginiana
GAAGTTTACAACTTTGTATGCAAAGGATTAAACATTGCAATTAAACATGTCTCCGCGTACAGTTGACTAGTATTTTTTTTTTTCTAGAGACATTTACAAGCTAGGTCCCAAAATCTTGTTAGTTTTATATTTTTTTACAGGGTCAAAGTTGTTTTAATTTGTAGACTACTGCAACTAAAAATAAAAACACACTTTCATATGCACCTGCATATATGTGCATATATAATTTTAGAAGTGGGAGAACAAGTCAATTAAGAAGGTGATTATTAATTCACAGAGGGGGCACCTGCCTGTGCATATATAATTAGTCACCTAATATCTGGCACTAAAGATTCAACATTGTAGGCTATGAGATTAAAGACATGACAATTTGACAAGATCTTTTCAACCATCAATATTCAGTAGTAATCTAAGAAAAGCATCATTGTGATCTAGTGGAAGCTTGTAGAAGTTTGTTGAACAGAGACTGGGTTTGTGTGGTTAAACACATTTTTATATATGGAGGCAAATTATTGTGCTAATCGATCATATGGCAGCTTTGAGTAGACACCATCTGAGGGGTTTAATTAAATATTTCCAGCTGGCTCCGAGGGACATTCAGCCTTTATTGTTTGCTGATATGTGTGGAATGGCTAGACCTAGAGTGTGTTCACTACAAGAAAAATTGGCTTTAGCAACCAACATTTAGTTAGGGCCAAAAAAGTCATTGCTAAATGTTCCTTTAGTAAGGATTATTCATTGGTCCTTACTAAAAGTTTAATAAATTTCAAAAAATCCTAATTGGTAATATCATTTAGTTAGGGTCATCCAATAATCCTTACTAAAAGTCAGTTTTAGTAAGCATCATTAGGTGACCCTAACTAAATGTCATTTCTTAGCACTAAAAGTTGCCAAAATTTTTTTCACAAATTTTTATTTTTTAAAAAAGCTAATTAACTAAAAATACATTTAAAATATTATTAAATACTAATTAACTAAAAATACTTTGTAAATAAAGTATTTATTAAATAAAATATTCAATAATATATTAAAATAAATTAACAATACACATGGCCCGAGGGTTAAATAATGTGCAATATCGGTGAGAACAGGCCATTGTTTTGGTTAAACACCAAGCATGAGAACAGGCCATGTGTTTTGCTAAATAAATATTAGTGAGGAGAAGACTCAACTTGACCAGGCTTAAAAATTTAACTGGAGTGCACTTGCTTGGTTAAACACCAAGCATGAGAACAGGCCATTTTCCTCACTCACTGATATTTCAAACATTGCTCCCCTCGATTTTTCCTCACTCACCAAACCTGTCTCTCACTCTTCCCTAATTCTCACCGATCCTCTCTTTCACAGTCTCACTCTTCTCTCACGATGCTCCGATCATCTCATCGCCGTTCCTCTCTCTCTCTCTCTCACCGATCATCTCATCGCCGATCACTCTTCCCTAATTCTCACCGATCTCCTCTCAAATTCTCTTTGCGCTGACTCTCTCACACTCTTCTCTGTGCTTCCTACTACCGCAAGATCTGATACTGCAGCCGACAAGAAGTAATGCCGGCAAGAGCTGTAATAGCTTCTAGAACTGCTGCGGACAAGAAGTAACGCCTGTAAGAGTTGTATTAAATTGAAATTATTTTGTGCTCTGTGAGTTTGATTGAATTTCTTTGCCCTGTTTTTCCCTATCTTATTTCCATACTGAACACTTTATTATCAGTATTGGATTGATCATGATTCCTTATATGTAGATGGATTTCATAGCATCAATAGAATTAAAATGAAAGTGTTATGGATTCTATTCTATTCTGATTTGAATTTCTTTTCCTTTTTCTTTTTTTTGCTTTGTGGATTTTCCTAATTGATGATTGAATTGAAACATTTTATTATAAATTTTGTTTATTGTTAATCCTATTTGAATCTTTGACTATCTTGAAATTTATTGAATATTGAACTTCATTAATGTTACCTGCAACCTGTTCGATGAAAATCCCCAATGATTTTTTTTTTTGTTTGTGTGTCCAATGTTATAAAAAAATCTTTAACAATATCTATTGGTAACAATATCTGTTATTTGGAGATCTTTTTTTGTTCAATAATAATTATTAGAAAATCTTCTAAATACACTCAGCACAGAGTAGATTCTGAAACAGTTTACAAAAAGGAGATTCTGAAATCAACAATGGCCTTTCAAACTTCAAAATCTTTAATATCAAGCATACACCAGATCTAAATTTCCATACCTAGCTTACGGGTTTTATCAGCCAGAACACCCAAATACCGTGTAACTCGATCAAGTTTTGCATTAGAGTATTCCTGCAGATCACTGGCTTCTTGTCTCAATTCCAAGTAATCTTCTCTCGCAAGCTGTTCAAAAATTTTAGTAAGGATGTTGACAAATATATAAAATACTATCATAAAGCAGCATAACACCTAAATCCATTTCGGACCTATAAAATCATCACGTGTTAAAACAAGCATCTTAACCCCAAAAAAATTCATAAAAGGGCCCAAAATAAAAATAAAAATACTTAAGAAATCTTCAAAAGTAGTTCTGCAGTTGCACTGTGTGATATGCCTTATAAAAGGTATGACTTACTAGGCTAAATGGATTCTCCAATATATACAGACTGTTAAATTCCAGCCCTCAGGAGAAACCAACGAACTTGCCAAGTGTAGAAACAAGTTGCACTCCACCAGACTATGGGTCCAAAAATACCCAATACAAGGAATTACTAAAATTGCACTCATATTTTGTTCTTTATCCTCAAATTTATCTATTATATTCTTGTGTTATACATGTGTATTTTAGTCATGCAGACAGGCAATCATGTTTATAAGGCCTAACAAATTACATTCTCCAAAGTCCTGATGACCATAGTAGCGACCGATTATATAGTTACTTCATTAAAACTGACTCCACAGAGTTTTGGATTTTAAAAACAGACAGTTTAAAAGTAGATTCTGAAACAGTTTACAAAAAGGAGAGCAAAGATGTTTAAATTCATGTTAACTTTGATAGTTAACTTTTGATAGTTAGGTACAAGGTTTCTTTCAATGTTGTTTTGAATATAGATTTCCTTAATCCTTAGGTTGATGTAGTTTGTTTGAATTTTGTCTTTTAAGGTCCGTAAGAGGTTTGACTATAGTATGTGGATTGATTTCATCAAGGGCTGTGTCTAGAATTGCTGATTTTTTCTAATTTTAATTGAATAAGCAGAGTAATTTTTACTCCAATGTTAGCTTATGGAATATGTTTTGAGTCAGTGAGTTGTGAGGAATTCTCTTTGTTTCTGTCATGACTACCTATTATTCAATGTATATTGAGCTTCAATAAGACGTATATGCAGATTGCTCAACATGCTGCTTCTTTGTACTTGGATTGCTTTAGAAATTTTCCAAGAATCTTTCAAATGAGTATGTAAGAATTTAGCAAGTTGGAAAGGTAATTTATCATTGGTGAAATGCAAAGTCAGTAAGGTGAATCATGTTATGAGCTCAAATCTCAATGACTGCTGAAGGACCAAACTCTTTGCCCTGTTTTTTGGAACGAGTTTAGATCAGCATTTAGACACATAGTTATACTTATTTCATAGCATCAATAATAATTATTAGAAAATCTTCTAAATACACTCAGCACTGAGTAGATAGGGCAAAATAAGTAGTCTCAAAGTCTCAATATAGTATGTTAATGGTATACTTATTTTGTTACTTTTAATGGTGGAAAGAAATTTCTGCATGTGTATATAATTGGCATCAGCATTAAGAGTACTCAATGCTGACACCAACTATATTACTTTTATTATGGGAGTGCCATTCCAAGATGCAATTTCCCTCTCATTAACATATATGACAGTGTGAAGCAGAATGGCAAGCCATCATTGATATCTATTTATGATTATCAAGGTTAGGTGATAGTACCTGGATTGAATACTAATTAGCATATCACCACGATGGTGATTTTATTTATAAGCAAAATAATAATTCCTTCAATGGAGTATGGACATGTTTTACCTAAGATTATGAAGAGTAATGCCTTCAATGATCTAAAAATATTACTAAGGGTAGTCATAATTTGACCAACATAAATCCTAAATGCTAGCATCTCATCAAGATAGCAATTCTTAACTACCACCAATTTGGTGATGCCTTGAATGTGCACATTTTATCAGGATTTCCCTACTAACGCCGAGATATCCCTAACCTTGACTGGAAAAATGGATATCCAGCTAGCTGACGAGACTACCCAAATTTTGGGCATGGTCTACTCTTAAGCTATTATTATCCCAATGACTGGTTTTTTTAAAGGTAGAGCCATTTTATTTACTCGTGAGAGGGAAATTGCATCCTAAATCCAATGTGATGAATGTTAAAAGTGCTAAGTTGAAACTTGAAAGCGACTTGCTAAAGGAACCTGTGATAAAACTGATATCACCTTCCCTTATCCTTGACACATGCCCTTATTCAATTTGGTATTAAAATGGGCCTTTCCTTTGCAATCTGTCAAAGTTATGATTGCATATCTCCTTATGTAGTGGAGTTGAAGAAAATTCATTTTCTTTCTAATTCACTACTTGCAGTGCACAGACAGAAGAGTTTGTTATACCAACTTATGATTGCATATCTCCTTATGTAGTGGAGTTGAAGAAAATTCCGAATTGTGCTCATCTGGTCATTGGTCATAATGGTTTTGGGGAATTTGGTTTATGGTATGCTGCCTTTTTTATGTCACATGGCCTGTACTATATCCTATCAGTTTTTTCTTTTGTTTTTCCTTTTTGCCTCTAGTTGTTGGCCAACCTTAAATATATCTTTATATGTATCGAAATCTCTTTCTATGACTTGATAAATGATCTTAACTATATTACCATTTCTCAATCATAATTTTTAGTTGTTTGATGATTTGTTTGGCTTCTGTCCTTCCTGAATGATTTTATATAACATCAGTTTTATGATTAGATCAATTTACAGTAACTATTTGTTCTATTGTTTGAGGAACATTGTTAATTCTATTATTTCAACCAATATCTTAAAATCATATGTTTTATTTTTTCCAATTCATATTGGCTGCAGGTTGTTCTGTAATGTGAATGTTAAATATCTGAATTTATACTTCCTGAGGCTTTTGGATGTAACCCCGCTTCTTATACTTCCTAATCTAGTGGAGTTTTTTAAGTTTTTGTGTGCTGATCTAACTAGAACTTTTTATTTCTGATGCCAAATTTTCGGTTAAGCAGAGAGTAGGAGACATACAAATAGTTGTAGATTCAATTTGTTTTTGTTGAGTGCTTGAGTACATGTTGAGTAATAACATTGGTTTTTCGTTTGTGTACAATTGAAAGTCTGAAATTTCACATCTGTTGTCTAATTAAAGAACTCTAATTGGCTCAAGACTCTTGTTTTATTGGAATTCAAAAGATACTTGGAACTTTATTTGTATATTTTACCAATTATAATACGTTGCTTCAGAATATTTGAGATATTTGATGCCATGATTGAACCATCACAAAGTCATAGGGATTGGAACTTATATATCCAAAGGAACAGTCGAAATGGACCTGGTATAAATTCCAATAACAACAATACTTTGCATTATGAGTTCTCAAGTTCTATGAGGCTTGAAAATCACTAGCTTCAAATTAAATGATATTACCCTCACAAATTAAAATGTGGTGAGACAATATGATTTCACAGGATAAAGTTGAATACCTCAAATGGGCACATTAAGAACCTGCTATTTTGTTGTCATTCCATAAGCTCAGCTTTATCTTTCCTTGGAACTTCAGAATTTTAAAATTTTATTTTGTTTTTTAGCCAGTTTGCAAATCCAACCGGTTGTGCTCACTGCTAAGATTAGTAACAGATCCTTGTTTTGCTGAAATTTTGGGGTATATATGTTGATATTGACCAGGATCAAAATATATGTTGAAACTGAAATTAAATAACTTATACAGGAGTCCAACATCTTTATATTCGAACACCCTTTATGTAGATGGATTTCATAGCATCAATAGTATTAAAATGAAAGTGCTTTTAATATATGTCACCATAATAGTTAATACTCAACTTCCATTTTCCAGCTTTTTGCCCTTTGTAATTGTGCATTAGGTTGCTATGGATTTGGACTAGTTAATATCCTGTTGTGCACTTAACATGTTCTTGTTTCTTATGTTTAAATTGCTTTTTTCCCTTCATCAAGTTAATAATCAAATACTGTTTGCTTTGAAGCAGATTTTGAAAAAAATGTGCGAATCATCCATTTCTATTGACGAAGAGAGTTGCTGAAGATTTACTAGACGAGATGGATTCAACACTAAATCGGGATGACCTTGGTGTGGCAGAAAACTTAGCTTTACAAACATTGGAACATTTTTTTTTTTTATTAAATGTTGTTCAATTGTTGGGTCTTTCAAAATGTATGTCAAAGTACCATTTAAAATTGTAAATAAAGGTTTCCATTTTTGTATGGTAGAGAATCATTTAAAATTAGGTCTTTCAAAATTTTTCCAATAATTTTATTCTACTAATTTTTTTTCTTTTATTTTTATCCAAACTTTTTAGCAAGGGCCTTTGATCCTCACCAAAGGTATGTTGATCGATGTTGCTAAAGAGTCTATTTTAGTAAGGGTCATGGTCGTTACTAAAGGTTTTAGCCACGGTATGCTTTAGTAACGACTAGTAAGGGTCGGCCGATCCTAACTAAAGGTTTTAGCAACCCAAAATTTGGTTTTAGTAAGGATAGTCGATCCTTACTAAAGGCAATTTTTCTTGTAGTGGTTGTGTTTAGTTGTACGTTATTTTTGTTTTGGATCTCATCTTCTTATACCAAAAAAAAAAGAAAAAGAAAAATCAGCTGGACAGAATTTCAGCACATTAATGTTCATTATACACTTTGGGAAGGAGGGAAGTTTTATAAGAAAATGGAGGGATTGTGATGCAGTGGAAAACTAAGATGACTAGCTCTTCATAAGTGAGCAACCTTCAAATAACCTGTTGACGTATCACAAATATAGTGCCATAAAAATAGGCATCCAAAATTCAATCAAATTAGGGAAAAGATAAATTCTCTTAATAAATTTTATTAAAATCTAAGTCTACCAAGATGGATACAAGCATATTTATAGGCAACTCTAATCAAACCCTAGATAAAAAATAGGAATAAAATATTTCCCCTTTTCATGCTTTATGTCGACCTATTTTAGTGCTTTATAAAATCCTAATAACACTTGAAATCTTCTTAAATTGACACTACTCATGTGATAACCCAAAACTTTTAAAAATGCTTATTTATAAATTCCAATTAAAGTTTGGCGTTATTTTTGGAAATAAGCAAAAAATTACGTTTCAAAAAAAAAAAAAAAAAAAAAAATTTTAAAAAAATTAGAAATGCCACCCGTGTCCCTCATTTGTTTTAAAAACCCACAACATAAAACTTTACCTTTCATTTCTCCATTTTACAAAAGTTAGAAGAGGAGAGGGAGAGAGAGACCCGAGAGAGAGAGCTGTGAGAAGGGAGGGCTGAGAGAGAGAGAGAGATCGTGAGAGGAGTAGCTGCCACCATCCTCACCGGATTTCTCGCCGGAGCTCATCCCTCTTGGACATTGAGGTAAGCTCAAGCTTTAAAGTTCATCTTTTTTTTCTTTTTCTTGTGCAATTTTCGGGTGTTTAGATGGTAAGGATTTGGGTCTTGTGATTTATTTTTGAATGAGGAAATTTCTGATAATGTTTCAAGAAGATTTATGTTTGGGTTAAGTAATTAGTTTGGGTTATTGAGTCCGAAGGTTACACACAAGGAAATTTGGGTTTCTAGGGTTTGGGTTTTGAATTTTGGGAGATGAATGTTGTGTAATACCATGTGATTTGGGGATTTTCAGGTAGCCATTCTTGTAGATATATATATTGTTGCACGTATGATATAATCTTGGTTAAGCTATTTTAAAATGCCATATATATATATATATAGCAATCTTTTGTTGATCTTGTGATTGGTCAATATGTTAATGTCTAAACATGTTGAGCTTTGTTTTGGAAATTTGATTTGAAATGGTTTGATTTATATTTGGTTCATAGCAGATTTTGATATAAAATAAAATAGGGTGTTCTGTCCGTACACTTTCGGCATTGTTAGAAACATTTTTGGGCTAAACTTTCTTCACAAAAGTTGTAGGTATTCGAATTAGCTTTTCAACGAACCCGATCTTACCTCATTTGGAATTTTGTACAAATAGTTATGCCCATTTTACCGAAAACTGTTTTTCAGTGGAAATATTCTCGCCCAAACCCAATAGGTTACTGAAATTGATGGTTTTGGCCGAAAATGTTGGATTTGGATTTTGGCCATTTCAGATGAATTGTAGATCTTCGAGTCATCTTTTCAGAACACTAAAGTTCATTAATTTTTGATAATTGATCTAGGATATATGGTTTAAAAAGAAAAACTGTTTTGGAAGGGCCTAATTTTCAACTCAAAACTTTAAACGCGCATATCTTTTTCATTTGATGTCCGTTTTGAACGATCTTTATATGCTCGAAAAGCTTATGAAGCCTAGTTTTTGATTTTATTAGACTTGGAGTAAGAACTTGTTTTGGAAAGAGAAATATTTTGATAAATACCAGATTTACCCCTTTTGGTATATTCTTTGGTTTTCTAAAGTTTGCTTCCTAAGCCACTTGGCTTATAGCCATGGGATTTGGCATGCAATGCCAAATCATTCTTGGTAATATATTTTGAAAATCATTAAACCTTTGGGTTGTTATTTTTGGGGCTTTTGGGCTCTTAAGCTCATAAATGCTTAGTTTTGAAGGTGGTTTTGCTTTTGAGGATTTAGGACCTCTTTGTACTTTGTTTTGATTGTTTCTTTCGCATTGTTTGCTTGTTATTTTCAGTTCAAAAGGTCCCTTGGAGGACCACTTGCATTGGTGCATAAGCATTGCATTGGGGAGGCTCGAGGAGCCGTAAAGGGTTGGAAATACCGTTGCATTGAGGTAGGGATATTTATATTCTTACTAATATCGATGATATAATTTGGGAAATGATTTATAGTGGAACCTACTATTTGTCAAATATTTTAGATATGTGATCCTGATGAGAACACTTGAAATGATATGCTTTATATGTGCTTGGATTACTTCGATATATTGTTAATGCGATGAATTATGAGATATTTTAGACCATGGTCTAGGGTGGAGCCAATGGCATGACCCTACTGGCCCGCTAGAGCCCGGTGGATTGACACAATCTAGCACTGGCCCACTAGAGCCCGGTGGATTGACACAATCTAGTACTGGCCCGCTAGAGCCCGGTGGATTGACACAATCTAGCATTGGCCCGCTAGAGCCCGATGGATTGACACAATCTAGCAAGTATCTAAAGCACTTCTAAAGCTTTAAGGTTTCGATTTACTGAATTAAAAATTATGAAAACCACCCACCATTCTTGAGATAATGATTTTATTATAAAATGTTGAAATGTTTTATTTAATATTCCATGCATCAATATTATCACTGTTAGTTAAGAATGATATTCCTACTGAGCACGTTGACGCTTACCCCTGCTTTATTGCAGTATATTTCAGGTTGACTCGGGGTACATTGTTTGGTTTGCATATTTCGCTGCTTTGGAAATGGTGGATAGCTGCATAGTTATTTCCTGCTTTGGTTTTACATACTTCATGAGAAATTTATTAAGTTATATTCAGTTATTTAGAATACCTCTGATCTACGATACAACCCATTTGCCAGGGATGTTGGCAATATGTTCGATTTCCTATTTGTATTATTTTTGGCGAATTGGGACATAATGTATGGACATGTCATTTCACTTTGTTATATATATTCATTTCTTTATCTCATACGGAAATACGAATGAGCAGGACAGGTTGTACCCCTATCTTGACACGTGTCGACCTATCCGGAAGGGTCGGTATGGATGTTAGTTTGGGACGTTACAACTCATTATAGTATACTATAGGGACTCAAATTTAACTATTAAAACCCTAAAAAACTATCAAAAATAAGGAAATAAAATCCTAAACAATTAAAATCAGAAAATTATAAAACAATAATAAAATCTCCATGGCATGTGCATCAGATTATCTCATGCATTGATGGGAATCCCATACACTCACATAGAGTGATGCTGTAGGTCGTCCCATTTCGTGGTGGGTTCCACATTATTCTTGTGGGTGCACGGGATGGGACGACACCCACAACACCTTATATGACATGCACAAAATTTCTGCCGACCGAAAATCCACCATTTTTAGGCCAATTCCAGAAGTAATATTATTGAAGTCAGGGACGAAGCCAGGAATTTGGTTGAGGGGGGGCCAACTTTAAGCCTTAGCGTAAACACTTTTGGTTCCGTCAGTGGACTGGTTCAGCGGGCTGGGAAATTTTCACATTTTTTGGCATAATTTTAAACTTCCAAATAGAATTTTCTCGGCAACCAAACAAATGCAAATCAACAACCAAACATCAAAGAGCAACTAAATATAATTTTCTGGACAATCAAATAAATGCAAATGAAAAACCAAACTACAAATAGCTTTCAAATTAAATTTATTTTCTCGGCAACCAAACAAACTCAAATCAGCAGTAACCAAACAAGAACGATTAATCATTCAACCAAACAACTAATATTTAACCAAATGGAAAAAATAGAAAATATATCACCGTTTTCATCACCAATGTTGCATTTCCTCATCGATGCGACTGTGTAAGAGAGATCGAGAGACCAAGAGCCTGAGGTAATCTTATGGCAGTGATGGATATTTTGGGTTTGCGCCGTGGTTGATAGATGAGAGAGTGAGAGATTGACAGAGAAGTGGAAATGAGAAATTGAGAGTCTGGGAATGGGAGAGGAAGATGAGAAGATTGAGAGATGAGGCATGAGAGTGTGAGAGAATAATCAGAGAGAGAGAAGGAAGAAAGACGGAAAGGAACTAGGAAATCTGAAATGGGTTTTGAGTGTTTTGACTTTTCTTTTCAAATTTGAGAATTTGTAACTTATATTATTAATATATATATATGTGTCAAGTTCCCCTTACACCCTATTTTGACACCTATGTTTACACCTCGCTTTCAAAACACTATCTATGATAGATATTTTGATGGATAGATCATTAGATTCAATACCTTTCTTATGCATATCATGTATACCAAAAATCATAGTGATCCAATGGTTAGATTTTAAGAAATGTCACTATAAAAAATTGTTATGTTTTTAATACAAAAAATAATAGTTCTTCAAAATGATATTTTTCAAAATACCTTTCTTATGCATATCGTGTATACCAAAAATCATAGTGATCCAATGGTTAGATTTTAAGAAATGTTACTATAAAAAATTGTTATGTTTTTAATTAATACAAAAATAATAGTTCTTCAAAATGATATTTTTCAAAAACTAACCGTTGGATCACTCCGATTTTTTTCATACATGACAAACATAAGATAAGTATCTAATCTAACGGTCGGTTTCTCAAAATATTCGATCTACAATGGTATTTGAAAACGAAGTGTAAATATAGGTGTCAAAATAGGGTGTAAGGAGAACATATCCCTATATGGCAAGAAGGTAATTATAAAAGGTATGGAGGGTAATATGTATGGAGTCAATAGCAGCATGTGAAGAAATTGTAGTCCCACCCTGTGAATGGCAGAATGGGGTTCAAAAAAAAAAAAGTTGAGGGAGGTCCAAATCAAAATTTCAAAATTTTGTAAGGTTAAAAATGAAAAATAAAAAAATTGAGGGGGGTCCACGGCCACCCCTCACTCTAAGGTAGCTTTGTCCCTGGATCCAATGGTTAGATTTTAAGAAATGTCACTATAAAAAATTGTTATGTTTTTAATTAATACAAAAAATAATAGTTCTTCAAAATGATATTTTTCAACAACTAACCGTTGGATCACTCCGATTTTTTTCATACATGGCAAACATTAGATAAGTATCTAATCTAACGGTTGGTTTCTCAAAATATTTGATCTACAATGGTATTTGAAAATGAGGTGTAAATATAGGTGTCAAAATAGGGTGTAAGGGGAACATGTCCCTATATGGCAAGAAGGTAACTATAAAATGTATGGAGGGTAATATGTATGGAGTCAATAGTAGCATGTGAAGAAATTGTAGTCCCACCCTGTGAATGGCAGAACGGGGTTCAAAAAAAAAAAGTTGAGGGAGGTCCAAATCAAAATTTCAAAATTTTGTAAGGTTAAAAATGAAAGATAAAAAAGTTGAGGGGGGTCCACGGCCACCCCTCACTCTAAGGTAGCTTCGTCCCTAGTTGAAGTGGTAGGTTGTTACTTTGCTAAGGTATGTAAACTTAACTGCTATCCATCAAATAGCGAGACCCAATTCCAAAAGTAATGTTTTTTTTTTTTGGTTGAATTCCAAAGTAATGTTGAAGTGGCATGTTAATTATGATTTAATTTACTAGACCAAAATGAATAGAAATTGCATTGTAGTGGATGAACCTAGCTAGCTACAATGTATTTTGCCGATGGTACGTATAATATATATTGTCAAATATTGCTATACAAATTAAACTAATTACAATTTGTACTAATTAAGATATAGTTAATGCTAAATGGCATGGCCATGCATCCAAGTTCCAAGTGTCCATGCAACGTCAGGAAGCAAGAAGGCTAGTGCACCTTCATCTTACCCATCAGTTGAAGCGGCCAAAGTTGGAAACTAGCTTCTAACGCGTCGGCTTGTCATAATATATTAATTAACTGCAATTTAACTACAATAGAAAAAGTCAGCATCTTGAACATTTCTTCTGAGTCAATCAATGCTGAGATTTTCACCATATATATGTATATATGCTCCAATGTCCCAACAATAAACCCATAACCATCATATCCTTCCAATTAATTACAATGTCTTTCTCAAGATTATCCTCCTCTCTCTATTTGCTTTCTTTTGCTCTCCTTCTCCAAACTTCCTTTGGAGTTGATCCTCTCTTTCATATTTGTTCAAGTGCAGAGAATTTCACTTCCAACAGCCCTTTTGAAATGAACTTGAACAAGCTCATGGGTTATCTCCACTTCAAAACTCCTCCCACAGGTTTTGGCCTTGGTTCACTTGGAGAGAGCCAAGACCAAGTGAATGGGCTAGCTCTATGTCGAGGCGACGTCTCAAAGAAAGATTGCAAAACTTGTGTTGTTGAGGCAAGCAGTGAAATTCACAAACGCTGCCAATACAACAAAGGTGCAATCATATGGTACGATAATTGTTTTTTGAAATACTCGAACAAGGATTTCTTTGGTCAAATTGACAACCAAAACAAGTTCTATATGTGGAACTTGCAAAATGTTAGCGACCCTTCAATGTTTAATCAAAAGGTGAA
>JAESVK010069035.1:0-14983 GCA_017140935.1 Hamamelis virginiana
ATATATATATATATATATATATATATATATATATATATATATGTTAGAAGCAGAGCTTAAGTGCTGTTTGTTATCCGTACAGTAGGAAGCTGCGGAGGCGGCGGAGGGTAGAGAGAGTGATTGAGAGGTGGGTACTGATCGAGGAGAGAAGACAGGTACATGATCCCTGTTCCATGAAAGCCTCTGTTCCCGTCCACAGTTCGAATCTCCGGACCGAGCCCGCACACGACGAAGTACTCAAAGATCCGAGCCATCGACGATTGGTGATAATTCTCTCTCTCTCTACATTTACCAGTACGAGAGAGAATTGGCTGCTACAAAGTGTGTTTCTCTCAGATCTGTAGTGAATTGGTTTGCGTTTTTGGGTTCTAGGGTTTTGTAGTTTTGGGCTGTGGATAGTGAGAGAATGTGATTGGAATGGTCAGAGATTGGTTGGGGAAGATGAAAGAGTAGAAGGATTGATTTGGTTTTTGCTGTCAAAGTATATGGTAATGATTTATGACTCATTTACCAGTGGAATATCGCCCCTAATGTTTTTTTATTTCAAAAAACAGGTACTCGTTGTTTTTTTTTTTTTTTTTTAATTATGCCATGAAAATAAATAGTCCCCACTGATAAAAATAAATACATATACCTTGTACCAGTCAGGCATCCTTACCATTCTTATCATTGGCTCATTTTATTTGGAATAGGTATTTTAAAAATCCGACCGTTCTATTAGATAATCTTCATATGTATATCATATTTTTCAAAAATCACAGTCATCCAGCGGTCGGTTTTTAAAACACGGATATTTAAACAACTGTGATAGCATCCAATGATAAACACTGTCAGAGTGTTTCACATACTGTATTTTTGAAAATCGATTATCAGATCATTGTGATTTTTGATAAACATGACATTCATAAGATTATTTAATCCAATAATCGATTTTTAAAAATACTTATCCTATGACTCTGAGAATGGGTGAACTAACGCTAAAATAGGTAAGGACGTCTTTACCTTATCATAATTCTACATTATGTTCCACTCACTTATTGAAAAAAAAAAAAAAAAAAACAAAAAAACAACTTAAAATCATTTTTTACGTGACTAATTTTTAATTGAAAATTGTCATATGTCTAGTAATTTCAACTAATAATCACTCAATAATTTTTAAATAATAAATGGGCATTCACTAAAATGAGAGGTGATGACAAACATAGGTAGTGTTTGGCGTGGCCTCTTACAAATGGAAGTCATTTTTGAAGAAGTGATTCATAAAATAAGGTTTTTAAAAAGTCATTTAGGAAAAAAATCATGCTTGGCATGATAATATTTTAAAGAAATTATGCTTCCTACAGATGTGGATTTTCAAAAACAATCTTTTTTAGCTTCCAAGTAACTGAAGTTCATTTGAAAGATCGTTCACCAAACATTTTTTTTTTTTTTTTTCGAGTCACAATTATGTATCCCAGTTCCTTCAATGACACCCAATTAGAGGAACAATGCTAGGATTTCATCAAGGGTCCAATTGTCCAAAAAGATTTTCACTCAGAATTGTGTTCTCATACACATTGTGTTTGATTTTATACATGCAAAATTAAAAGTGAACCAGTGTATTTCAATTAGTGGCTGTGGCCGGTTATCTTTCTGTTTCTTCTTTTTTCTCCTATGTTAGGATGGGAGGGGCTAATTAGTAATTGTGAAACAAGAAAAATATATAAATGGAGGGTATTAATAAGAGAGCAAAGGAAGAGCTATCCTCGTAAGCAAAATTGCATAATTGAAAGTTTAAACAAAATATGAAATTCAAGATCACTCCAAGAACATTCTAGGAAAGCCTTTTAACTCAAAAACACGTGTAATATTTGAAATAACTACAAAGAAAAAATAATGATTATGCATTGTTTTCTTTCCGTCATAAACCTTAGTTGGCATACAGGTTCTATACTAATATATAAAGTCAATACGAGAGTTTGGTGCCATCATATTTACTTTATATTATTACCCTTTATAAAAATAGTATTTACTGTTATTTGAAAATATATATTTATGAAAATAAAAGGGTATATATGGAATTTTTATATAATCCACTATTTTATAACTGCCATATTCAATTTCTTCCACTAACATTTTAATAACTGCTTTTTTAAAATTCAAATTTTTATACTTAATTATTTTTATTTTATTTTTAAAAATTATTTCTTTTTTCTTTGCACACGCGATGAATCTAGTGATATATTATGTAAACTAAGCTTAAGGATAGGTGCATTTAATGCATTGATATATCGCTCCTTATCATACACAACACTTAGCGCCTGTTTGGTACAGGATATTACTGGGAGGATGGAAGGGAGGCGAGGGAAAAGGGGAGGGAAAGGGGGTAGAAGGCTTGTTTGGTATTAGAGGGAGGGAGAAGGAGAGGGAAAATGGGAGGAAGAATAGAGGGAAGAGCCGCAATTTGCCATCGGCCCAATTTTGGGCAAATGAGGGAAATGAGGCAAACTTTATTCCATGAAATGACTTTATCGACCTTTTGTATTTTAGCAAACCCACAACTACCTTTATTCTTTGAGTCTAGATCTTCTGGCCCAAGAACCCTGTCCCCCTCTCTGGCCCACCAATGACATGATGAAATGTGGCAAATTTATGCCACTCACTTACGATGTCAATCTTCTGTAAAGATTTATTAAAAATTTATGGCACTCATCTTTCTCTATACATGCCCGCATTTTAACTCATGGCAGTCACCCTCAGCTAGTTAGCTCCGGCGACTTACCGGCGAGAATTAGTCCACTCTTCACTCAATTAAATCCATCTCTTTTGTATCTGCCATCTCCCTATTAAACCAAAAATCAAAGCAATCAACCACTTATCTAAGTTCCTCTCTCCATATACACACTATCTCTGCATATACAAGACAATCATCCTCACCATCTCCTACAATCTACCGATTACCTTCACCATCTCCAATAGTTGATTGGAAAACTCATCTACACTTCGGTCAGTCAAGTCCCTCTTTACTGCGATATCTGTCGTCTCTCTTGAACCCAATATATTTACAAATCAAACCAAAAAGAAGAAGTATATGTCGCCACTGCAACTCCGGCAAGTCGCCCATTAGCCTACCCATAACCATTTGCAGAAAAAAGGAAAAAAAAAATAAAAAAAATAATAGAAAAAAAAAAGAGTAGAAAGGATTTAAACCAAGAAAAATTGTTGTTAATTTAATTGATCGGAGAGTGGACTGATTCTAGCAGGTAAGTCGCCGGAGCAAACTAGCTGAGGGAGACTGCCATGAGGTAAAATGCGGGCATGTATAAAGAGAGATGAGTGCCATAAATTTTTAATAAATCTTGACAGAAGATTGACACCGTAAGTGAGTGGCATAAAATTGCCTCATGTCATCATGTCATTGGTGGGCCAGAGAGGGAGATAGAATTCTTGGGCCAGAAGATCTAGACTCTTTATTCTTTATTCTCCCAAACAGCCATATTAATCATTTTGTGTGCATTGGATGGATGTTACAGCAAGTGCCAAAAGTGAATTGTTTAGTTTTGTCCTTATTTACATGCTTTAGCAACCTTTTTTTTTCCCTCAAAATCCTTTAGCAGCTTTGAAATAAGTTTAATATTTAATTTGAATTTTTTAATTTTTAATTTTTCATTGTTAATATGAAGGATTCAGATTATTTTTGCGGTCATTAGAACTGTAGAATTTTGTCCTACTCGATAGATATGAGCTTGGCTTTGAGGAGTTCCTTCCTTTCAGCGGAGCTGGTTGGGGCAGTGTAGAGCTAAGGATACCCCAGTGTGGGGCCTGCCAAAGACCCTCTGACGATCAAGTCAGTGATATGTATGAACTTATGAAATCAAAAGACTTAAGAAGGACAATATATTCTTGGGAGCTCGGGAGCTGCTCCTTTGTGGTTAATGTCTTGTTTACCTTGTTTCGTCCCTCTCTTTTGAATATAAAAGAGAGGGGGACTCAACCTGGGGACGCGAGCCATTGTCCTTCCCTCCGAGAGACTCTGCATGGGGACAAGTGCAACCGCCCTTTCTGTCGGGGGAGGTCTCCGTGGCATTTAATGCCATTTGCAAGTCAGTTAGGAAGATGCCAACCAAAGACTGAGGTGGGCGAAGGCTCCCCTGTCTTTCAGATGCTCATGGGAGCATTTTTGCTCATTGTCTTTAAACTTAGCTCCCTGCCGTAGATGCAGCATCTCCGAGCTGAACTAGCTCCACCAGATATTCCTTCCCATTAATGCCCATTAATAACCATTAATGGTCATTAATGGGGACAAAGTAGAATGTGGGTGAAGGGACGTTCTGTCTCTGCCCAGGATTGGACGTGGTCTCGCCACCCTCTTAGTTGAGCCTTAGGCGCCAGACACGTGGACGTGGGGTCCGCTACTGTCCATCAGGCAAGGGGAGCCGGTTAGAAATCGTCCGAATTGGATGGGGAGATGCTACACGTCGGTCGGTGGACGACTCCTTCGTGTAACTGGACGAAAGTGGGAGTTCGGGCTCCCACATTGCCCCCCCTTTTGCTTTCCCGCTAGATCAGAGAGAGAGAGGGAATGGGTAAAGCCAGAGCCTTTAAATGACCCACTCTCTCTGGGTTTTCAAATAAGCTACTCCTTAAAAACCTTCTGTGCATTCCTCCATCGACACACTCCCTAGCCGACTTTCAACAATGGCATCTGAATTCTCAGTAGAAGCATTTCGCCGCGACTACAACATTCCCGAAATTGTCACTATTTGGGAAGCAACCCAAGAGGACACGATGATGATGAGGAAATGGTCACAAGATTTCATCCTACTGTGCCCCTCTTATTTCGTTGCTGGGTTGCAAGTCCCAATTCCTCCATTGATTCGTAGGATTCTTGGTCACTTCCATGTTGCTCCGACTCAGACTAATCCCAACTTCTACGGAATCCTCTGCTCTATAATAGCGCTTAACAGGGTAGCCAGAGTTAACCTAGATTTGTTGGAGATTCTCCATTGCTACTCGTTCAAGAAAGTAAGGGGTCAGGATACCTACTACCCGTCTTCCCGCCCAGATTGGGCCCTAGTTCACGATATCCCTTCTCATGAGAAGGAATAGGATAAAAGATATGTGTTGTTTTCCGATGACTGGGAATACGGACCTGTGCCGGAAAACGAGAAGATTCATCAAGTCCCCAGAAAATAGGGAGCTCCAGGTAAATATTGATTTTTGCAGTCATATACATTTCTGATCCAATTGTTTCGAGTTAACCTCTTGCAAATTTCAGATAGAGATGCCCCCAGTAGGTATGACCTCTCCTACAAATAGTTGGCAGTGGTGCACAAAGCCCTGAAGTTTGGTCGGCGTAACTAAAAGTATTTACTAGATGCTTATCTTCGCCAAGAAGGGGCTCCAAATGTTCTTATGATCATTCTACCCCTAGTGTCACTGTTGTGGAAGCAGTTCCTTCCTCATCTTCTCTTCTAGCGAATGTGGAGGAGATAGAAGAGGATCCCGAGGAAGAAGATGAGGAAAATGAAGATTAAAAAGAGGTGGAGATCTTATCTTCCAAACCTGCACCAGTCCTTGAGATCAGCTCCGTATCTGACGAGCTTAGTTTGACAAGACTAGTTCTGCCGATGCACCTTAGGCTAAGGCGCCCTTGCACCATTCCTGCAGTAGTTCCTACCCCTCAAAAAAGGTAAAAGGCTAGTGAGCCCAGCCAGACAGGAACAATCAAGAAGTTCTCTACTAGCAAGGGGAAAGCTCCCGTAGCAACCAAGGGTCCCTTGAAAGAGCTAACAGTGTTTAAGAGCTCCGCCATTTAAAAAGTGATTGCCCCCAGCGTCACTCCTGCTGAGAGACCCCCTCACCTTCAAGAGGATCCCTCCAGTGGGGCTGTTTGTTCTTCCCGAACCACCCCGGGGCTTTGGATGCCATCTTCTATTACTAAGAAGGGAGCGGTGACTGAAGACGAGTCAACTCTTAGTGATAGTCGGGTTTGCTTCGCTATAGCCCAAGGCATAGTGCTCCCTAGAGATGCCCAAGAGCTGAAGTGTTTAGCCAGCTGCAACCTAGTTAATGCTTTTAACACTTTTGTCATAATGTTGAGTTATTCCACTTTTCGATTTTTGTCACAACTCAGTCTTCCGTGCTTATGTTGTTTCCTTGCTGCAGTCCCTGTTTAAAGCATCTGATTTGGGAAGAAGACTGGAGCAGAAAGAAGGGACCTGTTGATTCTGAATGGTAAAAATCGTAACCTGACTGAGCTGATGGTAGATAAGTCAAAGAAGCTGCTTGAAGCTCATAGCATGGTTATGTCTATGAGGACCAAGCTGGAGACGGTAAAGGGGACTGTGGTCCCTCTTAAGAAGGAGCTTCTGGTGAAAGTGGGGCTGATCAAGGAGCTGTAGAAGACATTGGAAGGAGAAATGAGAAAGAGAGGAGTTGACCCACCGCTTGGAGCGAAAGAAGAAAGAGGAACTGGTGTCATTGCGCAACAAACTGCAGGCTCAGCTGGAGCAGTTTGTGCAGGAGGACGCCCAAGTATTTGCGGAGGGCCGTGCTGGGGTAAATGTGAGCCAACTTTCTACTCTTGCCCTCCCTGAAGTAGACTCCGACTTTCCTAAGGACATTCCACCACCTGCCTCTGAAATTGCACCTGATTCTGGTGAAGAGCTGGTTGCTGGAGAAGTTAGAGGATCTAAATAGAAGACTGAATGCATGGCGCTTAAGGTCGCAATCACTGGTGGGCTTTCTGGAAGTGTGATTGTGGCAACCCCGATGCTTTCTTAAAGGAGTTCAATGAAAGAATCTGCAGAGGGGCTTTTTCAAGATCTGGCCTGAGTTTCAGCTCTTTCCTTTATCATTAGGCTTTCACTAGTCATGAGTGATGTCTAGCAATGTGTCATGACATGCCCTAGGTATGGGTAAAAAGTAAAACTATGTGAACCCTTCATGATACTTAATCCTTTATCCCCTAATGTCACTGTTAAGATAATTGGGCATAGTTATTAAGTCAAACCCTATCTTAACAACTTGTTATATATTCTACAAAATATAATTCTCAATAAGATGAATCTGATGAAACTCTTTCATAGTTCATCTATCACCATGGCCATGGAATTCAAACTGAGAATTATCTTTGTGAATGAACCCTGACATTCCCTCTAAGTGTTATTATTAAGGGCAAAATTGAAATTGTTCCAATTGAACTATAAATAGAAAGTTTCTATTTCGAAAACATGAGATGTCCCGGTCCACTAGTAGGTTGGGGTGAACCCAATGGGTCACACACAATAGGACACAATAGAGCTCTTTAATTTATGAGAGAGGTAAGTTTCTAATTTAAAGTAACTTATAAGGTCTCTTTAATTAATAGTTAATTAGGGAAGACCAAGTTGCAAAATATTATAAACCCTAGTATTTAGTATAAATACAAGGGGATGCGTGCATGCTAGCACTAAACCCACTTAACCCTAAAAATAGAAGAAGAGGCTATCATCACTTTCACCCACCCATGTGGCCGTGACCTAGGGACTCTCCCATGGCTGTGATTTGCCTTCTTTCCCTCTCTAGCTTGGTTTTGATCAAGTGTTGATCATTCGCAAGAAAGTTCAAGAGTCTTGGGTTCGTGTGGATACCGTTGGAGGCTTCATACTTTTGGAGCTCAGATGAGATCGAGGTTTACATCAAAGGCAATCATCAAGTAAGTATATTTAAAGTTGCTTAAATATTGTTCTTGATTTATATTCATGGTTCGATATTTGTTTGAATCTTGGCATGGTTGTGATTTGAGAAATCAATTTTATAAAAAAGTTTTATACGGTGTTTTCCTTCCGCTGTGATTCTTTGATCACAACCTTTCATTCTCTTATTGTAATGAACTACATTATCACAAAAATTCTATATCATATAAGACTCTATCTTCAAGAGTTTTTATTTATTTAAAATTCTTTTTAGAAAAACAATTCCTCAACCTATAGATTCCCAATAAACTTGGGAATTTATTTAAAGCCAAATTCGAACCCAATCACAACTCTTTTTAAAGTGGGAATTCTATCCCGAATCAAATCCTTTCAAAAGTGAAATTTCATTCCAAATCAAATATTTGAGTTCCAATTTCATTGGGATTCAATTAATCGTTGATTAATTTCAATAAAATACTAATTTTGAAAGTCTCTCGAAGATAGGATCCTAAACTCACTAGAATTCTAAATAGTTGCCCCCTATGAGCTTTGCCATGAACCCAGCAATGGGGTGGAGCTCCAAGTTAGCAAAATAGATGCCTGATGGGACTTAATAGTTGCTACTTTTCTGGAGTAGCTGCTAGTGAACAAAATAGATGCCTTAGTGTGGACACCCCATTTTTACCATTTATTTCTACCATATGTCCATGCAAATGATCAACTAGAATAGCTGATCATTGGGTGAGGAATTGGTCTTGTAAAGACCAAATTGACCAAATTGCCCTTTGCTGAGGAAAAGGACAATTCATTATTTCATGTGTACATTTGGATTGGAATCAACCCATTTATATTGCATTTGACTTTTGAGGTGTTTTAGAACATCCCTGTAAATTTTCATGGCATTCTGATGAGAGCTCGATAGGTAATTAGGGTTTTTGCGACTTGAAGGGCATTTTCGTCCTTTTTCTCGTATAATTTCCGAATGACCTCCGAATTCGAAACGGATTGTTTCATGAGGTTTATGTGGATGTGGGGAATGAATTTGGTATGTCAATTGAGCCTTTGAATGGTTGTGATGGATTCTCCCAAAATCGATCCCGCGGGTAAGGATGAGCCGAATTAGGGTTTCGATCAAATTGACCGTGAATTGGTCATTTTCACCAAAACAAAAGATTTTCAAAACATGTTGTTAAGTGCCAATTTCATGTTGAAACAATGTTTTTAGAAGTGGTGCAAGCCTAATTGATCAATTTTACAAAACAGAGAATGATCATATGACCAATTTTGGCACAACCGGGTCAATTGGCTAGCTTTTTGCTAAAACCCTTGACCATGGTCAATTGATTTTAACCCAAAAACATTCTAAAAATGTGGGGGATCAAAGCACGGTCGTTTTGAGCCCTGAACCATCGGATTTGGATCAAATTTGACCAAAATATGGCCAAAATTCGAAAACCCTAGAATTAGGGAACTTTTTTTGGAAAATCAGCATGGTGACCGTCCTAGCTAGGACGGCCAACCGTCCAGCTAGGACGGCCAACCGTCCATGCCTAGGACGGCCACCAGCTTACTCGAGCCAATTTTGCCATTTTTGAGATTTTGACTTATTTTGGCCGATTTGATTTGATTTTTTGGCTTAAATGCGAAGGGTTTCAGCCTTCAAACCCTAGAAAGACTCATCCTAAGCCTTAGGATCGTTTTTTAAAGAGATTAATCTCAGCCATTCAAGGGCTTTGAACCCTAACTCTATATATATTGCACTATAGAGGTTCAAGAAAGGGAGGAAGAATTTTAGGGTTTTTGAGAGAGGAGGCTACAGCTTTTTGGAGGCTCTTCACTCTTACACCATTGAAGGAGTAAGAAGAAAAGGCTAAGGGCTTAGAGGAGGTTAGCCAAGAAGGGAATCGAAGGGTAAACACTCAACCATGGTCTTGTTTTCTTGATGGGTTTTCGTTTTACTTTGTAGGAGTTTTCCCTATGCATGTTTGAATAGGTTTATTTCTTTCTTTTATTTATGTTAGTATGCATGATAGGGTTAGCCTTGTTTTGATTTTGTGTGAGCATGCATGATTAGGTTTAGCTTTGCTATTATTTCATGTTAGTATGCATGTTTAGGGTTCATTAGTTTATATTATGATTTTATGTTAGGATGCATGCCTAGGGTTAAGTAGTTTTATTATTATTCTATGTGAGTATGCATATTAGGGTTGTCTTTTATTATTATTTTATGTGAGCATGCATGATTAGGTTTAGGTTTTTTGTTATGATTTTATGTTAGCATATATGTTTAGGGTTAGTTAACTTTATCGAGATTTTATGTTAGAATGCATGTTTAGGGTTAATGAAGTTTTGTTGTAATTTTATGTGAGTATGCATGTTAGAGTTAGTTTTATTATGATTTTATGTAAGTATGCATGATTAGAGTTAGCCTTGTTGTGATTTTATGTAAGAATGCATGATTAGGGTTAGTTTTATTATGATTTTATGTGATTAGATGTGTTTAGGATTAGTCTTGTTGTCATTTTGTGTTAGTTAACATGTTTAGGATTGTCTTTGTTGTTATTTTATGCTAGTTATCATGTTTAGGATAAGTTTTTTTCATTATTTTATGTGTAAGCATGTTTAAAATAAATATTGATACGTTCATATTGTTATTTGAGTCTCTAAATATTTGATTGATGGTATTAATGATGATATGAGTATGTCAATATGTTATTTTAATGTGTGAAGAGTCTTGAGTCTTTTTGTTTGTGCTTTTTATGATTATTTGAACACTTGATATGGATTTGATGGATTGAATATATAAATTGTGTACGAGGGAGCGTGCAAAGGTAAGATCCTCCCCTTGTGTTTGGATTAATTGTTTAAGCATGGTTTTGTATAGTTTTTTGATATGTTTTTGCATGGTAAATTAGTCGAGCATGTTAGATTGTATGCTAGGGTGTTTATTTGATTTTATTATGGATTAAAGATGGTTTTTAAGCTACTTAAAATATGTATTCAAATCTGTCCAGATTTGAATACATACTTTAAAGTGGCTTAATTAACATTTTTAAGCCATATTTTGCATGATTTTATTAGTAGTTTCATAGTATATTCATGTAGAAAGCATGCTAGGACATTTTCACATTTTTATTATTTGTTTTCATGATTTTTAGAGTGGTTTAAAGTTCATACCCAAATCTGTCCGGGTTTGTTTATGCCTTTAAATTATTCTAAAAATTATTTTAGGGCCAAATCCAACTTAGGAATATGCTTAGGATCACGTAGCTTGATTAGTATGCATTTAGGGACATTTTTCATACATGATTGGAATTGATTTTGTGAATGTTTGATTAATTTAGTTAAATTACAGCATGCATTTGCATTAGTATATTAGGGTTTTAGATTAACTTTAGGGCTAGTTAGAGACCCTAGGCTAGGAAGGTCACTTGACCTTCCCTAGGAATTTCCTTTGTTGTAAAGATTGCCATCAGATTTGTGCGTTTTATTTGATTTGAGATGTCAACCTTCGAGATATTTTATAAAAAGATTTTTGATGCAATATTTATGAAATAAATATGATTTTTTAGGAAAGATTTGATTATTAATTGATTTTCAAAAAAGATTTGAAATGTTTTAAAAGATTTTTACTTTGGAATGAAATTCCTCTCAATATGATTTGTTTTCTTGAAATATCTTTGAAAAAGATTTTCAATTGGAATTTAATTCTAAAGATAAGAATTACTTTAGAATATTTGGACTCTGAGAAAGTCTTTTAATTTGAAATGATTTTGAATAAATGATTTTGAAAGAATAAAAACTCTCGAAGTTAGAGTCTTGAATTAGGTTGAAATACCTTTGATGATGTGATCGATTACAATAGGAGAATCCTAGGGTAGTCGAACTACGTGGACTTTGATACTTGCTGGGTGATACTAGTAAATTACGTAGGCGCTAATAGGGCTCAAGTCCGCCCTAGGATGCCCGTAGGGTGTCCTAGGTTCTTAGGGTTTGTTTGTATATATTTTTTTTTATTATTATTAATATAACTAATATAGATAATGCATTTATATCAATATTTTTTGGTTGATTTAGATTATTTAGGATTGTTTGAAATAAGAAGTTTAAATAGCCCAAATAAATTAGAAGTCCTTTAATTAGGGCGAGGTGGGTGCCTACAAGTGAAAGCTTGGAACCTTCCCACGTCGTAACCTAGCCCCCGGATCCAACTCTGGTTTGTAGACTGTCTTTTCATTGAAAATGGAGTTTGTTTTGTTTTGATTTTAAAAATAAAATATTTTTCATGGTTTCCTTATTCTTTAAAAATAAGGTGGCGACTCCTTCGTTTGATTTCTAAACCCCCCTAATCACATCGCCCGGTGATGATGTGGACTCACACCACCCAAAGCCCCGTCCACAAGGCTGGTCCACACTTAGGAAGGCTTAATAGTTGCCCCCCATGAGCTGTGTCGTGATGGGTGTATAAAGAAATAATCGTGGTATTAAGAACCAAAGAAATTTAACAAGTACAGAAAAGACTTGAACCATAGTCGTAAACAGGGCCGACCCTGAGATTTGGGGGGCCCAAGCGAATTCCTAAAGTGGGGCCCTACTACGTAATGATGCAAAAAAATTTGTATAAAATACTTAACTACCAATTGTTATTATTGTATTTGCTAGTACACACAAAGTTTGATGGCACATATCATTACTACCACATTTTTAAAGCTCAAAACCCTACAAACAACCTACAACCATACTACAACAAGCAATTCACAAAAGGGTTTTCATTTGGCTCACCCAAAACCTCCTACCACCATTCACTAATACACATATATCAAACAAATATCAAAATACTTAATCTATTAAAATGAATATAATTCAAATATATAGGAAATGAAGAAAAAAAAACATACAGTTAAATCCATAAATAACATCAACATAAAAGAAATGCTAAATTGAAGAGAATACCTGTGTAGCTAGCCAACATAATTTCCTCAATCCATTAAAAAAACAGCATTATGGTCATCTTCTACTGCATTCAAAAAGAAAACAAAAAAAAAAATACATTATATCGTGGAAATCCTAAAAGTAAAATACTTAGAAACAAAAAAATATTGTCATTTTGTTTTATATAATTACCTGAAAATAAAAATATCATAAAAATCTTACTCCTCTTGCATCCGCATTTGCACTCGCAAAGTTGTCAATCAATGTTTCATAGTCAATCTTTTTTGCCAAATCATTTTCAATGGATAACATAGCTAATCCATTCAACCTTTCTTGAGACATAGTTGACCGAAGGTAATTTTTAATCAATTTCAACTTTGAGAAGCTTCTTTCCCCATATGCAACTGTAACTGGAATGGTTAATAATACCCTATAAGCAATCAAAGCATTTGGGTAACAACAATCTAATTCCATCAAATGATTCAACACTTCAATTGGCATTGTTATTTCTTGTGGGAGACCATCTATCAAGAGTTTCAATTCTGTATATAAATCTCTCCCATCAATATCTTTATGCTGGCCATCTGTTAAAAACCCTTCAAGTTTGTTACATGAAGTAAGCAAACATTCATTTTCCAATGACTTCAACTTCTTCAAATCAAACAAAAACCCAAAAACTTCCTCATATATTTGAAATTGTTTAAACCTTTCCTTAAGTGAATTAATGCCCTGATCAACAACATATAGGAAGTAATTAATTCTAAATGATTCCTCTGCTGAATGTGCCACTTCTACATATGCATTCTCGTCAAACTGTTTCTTCATACGAATGGTACGCCTTTCACGAAAAATTGGCTCTCGATTTCCAGTGCATTCGCAACTTCTTTAGCTTCAATTAAGGCCTCCACAAATCCCTCTTCTCTATACTTTTCATGATAGGAAAGTAACTCTCTTTGTTTTTGTATAGCAACATCAATATTCACGTCCTCAGCTTGAAGAGCTTTACTAACATTGTTAACAGCAAACAACACATTATGCCATATAATCATAGCAACTAAGAACTCAAAATTCTCAAGTTCATTTGCTAGAGACTTAGCCTTATGCTTTGATTTGGGATTTGTTTCCATATTTGTCAACTCAAATAAAGCATCCCTTATTTGTGGAGCATAATATCTTATTGGTTTAACTAGGGGTGTTCAAAAACCAAACCAAACCGGCAAACCAAACCAAACCAAACCAAAATGCTGGTTTGGTCTGGGTTTTTTTTTTTAAATTTGGGTTGGTTTGGTTTAAATTTTTATTTTTTTCCTCGGTTTGGGTTGGTCCCAGGTTGTGCATTTTTCAAACCAAATAAACCCGGACCAGACCGATATTGAATAATTATATATATAATATATTATCTAATATATAATATACACGGAATAAAAAGGTAAAAAAACCCTAATACCTAATACCCTTAATCCCTTACGGCCACCCTTACCCCATTCATTCAAATCTTCTTCTTCTCTTTACTCTGCGCCGCTCGTGAGACAGTGAGAGACTGAGAGTTGACTCAGTTGAGAGTTGAGACCCTTCGTCCCTTGAATCCCTTCCATTCTTCCCTACGCCATGAACCCATCTTCCATTCTTCCTCGAATCCCTGCGCCGTGAGGACTAAGGCAAACTGCGAGGCGACCAGGACTCGGAGGGCGACACTCCTGCGACGGCGAAAATATAATCTCCAGTGAGTTTTTCCTCTTTTCGTCTTTTGCTTCTAGCTTCTTTAGTTCTTCTTCAGTTCTTCATTTTTTTTTTTTTTTTTTGATAATGGTCTGAACATATACTGATTATTGGTCTGAATGTCTACAGTCTATTGAAGGACTCGCCGTCCGATCATCATCTTTTGCGCCTAGTCCGACCAGCCTTCGTCTCCGGTGACTTTTTCTTGTTTTTCTTCTTTATTTATTTTATTTAATGTCTAAGCTTTTCTTGTGAAATCTGATTTATTTTTGTGAAAGCTGATTTTTTGTGAAATCTGATTTTTTTCTCCATATTACTATTTTTTTTTCATTTTTTTTTTTACTAGATGGATGCTGTAACAAACAATACACCTCAAGTCAAATTGGACAGCAGTCCAAGTAACGAAGCTAACATGGATGATGCTACCCCTTCACAGAAGGTTAGTCATAAACGTAAAAAGCATAGTAGCCAAAAACGTTCAGAAGTTTGGAATCATTTCACTGTCTTACAAAGAAAACCAGGAGAAGATGCTAGGGCAGCATGTAATTACTGTCAAAAACAATATGCTTGTGATACTAATAGGATTGGGACTAGTACTATGTTGTCACATCTTAATAATCAATGTAAAAAGTATCCTCCAAGAGTCCAACTAGTCCATGACAAGACCCAGACAA
>JAESVK010069038.1:0-27348 GCA_017140935.1 Hamamelis virginiana
TTTAGATATAAATTAGAACTCTTAAATAATAAATATATGTTTTTTAAGAGATAAGGTCCAAGGTGCCATTTTTGGTGTAAACAATGGCATGAGATAAAAATGTAATTGGTGGAGCACTATAATAGAAATTTGATGTGTTATTTTAAAACTATTCAACATAATTTATAAAACTGTGGACTTTTCAAAACTATTCATATTTTTTTTTCTACTTATAATTCATAAAAATTTATGTATTTTATCTATATTAATAAAACAATGGCGATATCTTTGATTGAATTTTTGGGATACACACCATTAAAATAATAGATCATCAGCACTTTATTTATATTTTTTTTCTTAAGAAAGAAAATCGATATATTTTCATGTATTTGAGTCCTAAAGTTTTCCTCCAAAAATATATATACTTCCAAGTAATATATAACTTTTCAGATTGTTGTATTTCAAACATATATATTATTCAAAACAATCACCAACCTTTAATTGAAAAAAAAAAATAACATCAAGGATATTTACATACTTTTATAACATCAAGGATATTTATATTCAACTTTTATCCTTTTTATCCTTTTTACAAAGATATTTTACTGTCATCTGATTGATCAAACCACAGTAAATAAGGTATGATCACTATTAATGATTGTATGTTTGTTATCATTCATTAAATCAACATTTTTTTTTTTAAATGAATCCTATAATTCTTTCAAGAACATATACAGATTTAAAGCACCATGAACTTTGTATAACAATCATAAGGCTTTGATTCTCTCTTTTAATTCTATTTCATTTTCTTTTTAATTACGATACAAATTTTAACTGGTACTTTAACATATTATTACACATAGATCTTCTAAAATTTTAATTTTAATTTTACGGCAAAAGTTGCAAAAAAAGAATTGCAAGTTGTACTCAATAATAAGAATGAATATTGAATATGCATTTATGTCAATAAACTATTCATTTTATTATTGTAATAAAATTTCAAAAAGAAAAATTTATTTGTAGAAATTCCATAATTTATCTTTGTATGATCAAATACAAACCTTATAAAACCTTCTGATACAATGCATCGCGTGTGCGCGGTGACTAGTACAAATATTAAACTAAAGATAAGTGCAACAAAATTCTGCTTTATATAATAACTTAATACAAAGTAAAGTCTATCTACAAGGACAAGGTTGGCATTTGCAAATTTCATTAACCAAAAGCAACTTGTGCTTTTATGAGAAGCAAGTCCTTAGGTGCTTCATGCATTAAGCACAAAAAAACACATTTTCTACTTCTCTCTTTTTACCCTAACACACCCAACTTGTGCTTTTTGGGCACCAAAAGCGTAATTCTATTGCAACCACCTAATAAAGTATTTTATTATTATTGTGTGTGTGTATATATATATATATATATATATATATATTTGGTACAAACGACCCAAGCTCAAGCACAAGTAGCATAAACCAACCCTTCAAATGATATATATTAATTAAATAAAATAAAAAAATACATATTAATTCCTGCACCCATCTTCTCCTTCCCACGTTCATATATTTTCCATAAACCCTACTCTCACAAACCTTTACGCTCTCATAATCACTTCTTAAAAACTCTAATTTAAAAAAAAAAATGTTTGTTGATCAACGGAGAATGAACTAGTCATGTGGGAGGATTCCAACAATGAGAATATGCATTTTTTTCAAATACGATTTACATTTTTTTAGGTTTTTAATCTTCAATTTGTGCTTTTGTTTAGACTTGTAATATTGAACATAAGTCAAAGTTTAGATAGAACAAATTGAATATCTCACTATATTCAGTCATCCCAACTCAACATATAGACATATTCAATAGGGATTCTCGAACATTACAAAACGTTCATTAGGCACCCGTAGAATATTATCATATGTTTAACACTAGTTAACCGAACATATTAGAATATTTAACACACCAAGTTCAAATTTTTCCACGTCCATATCTCATAAACCATTATATTCTCATAATCATTTTCTAAAAACTCTAACCAAAGAAGGTAATAGTTGATCAATAGACAATGATTTCGTTGTGTGAGATGATTCTAACAATGAAAAAATACATTTTTTCAAATATAATGTACACATTTTATTTTTTATTTTTATCATCAACTCGTGATATGTTTGGACCTATAATACCGAACACCAATCGATGTTATATAAGACTGATTAAATATCTCACTATGTTCAATCCTCCTTATCGAACATATATACATGTTCAGCAGGTGATATTGAATATTGAAGAATGTTCATTAGGCGCTAGATGAACATTGTAGAGATTTGGGCTTTCTTGGTATTATGTGGGTGTAAAAAGAAATATGTCTTTGGATTAATTAAGTTGGGGTTGTTTTGGGTATTATAATGGGTGTAGATAGTTAAAAATATATTTTAAAATTTTAGTCGTGGGTGATACTAGCATTCTGTATGGGTGGCAATAGAATCACCATATAATAAAATAAAATAAAAATGAAACTTACATATATATTCTTGAAAAAATGAACTATTACAATGGATTCAAAACTTTTTACAGACTTTGCTATACCACTAGAGGCTCCCAGACACAACGCCAAAATACAAATTACAAGACCTTTCTTATAGGCGAAACCTATACCTGAGCTTTAGTTTAAATTACATCAGAGTTGGCAGTGCGGTTTAGTTTAAATATTATTATTGAAAATAATAATAAATTGCAAAGTTTGTTTACATAGTTTACATAAGGACTCCTTTGCCATAACGCTTTTGATGAGTGTTAGAAACCTTGTCTTGTGAAGACTTGTATAAGATACTATGTTGATTGGCTTTAGTGCACGTAGGAGATTGTTGGAGATATGCCCTAAAACCAATCCTAAAGAGCATATCAATTTCATATTATAATAATAAGAAGGTAACACTTGTCTTGTATTTATAATATATATATGATAAGGTCCATGAATAAATGATAAAAGAAATATATATCTCAAGATGTTGAGATAGGGAGACTTATATTTCTCACACACATTTATTCTAAAGAGTTCCTACTCATAGGTTTATCAAATTGGACATTTATAAACCGCTAAAAGTAGCACAAATTTAACTAGCTCCAATGGGAGGATAGGTAGTCTTTCCTATCTGTGTAGTGATACTATAGTTAATCTGTGGGTGCATGTTAGAGAACATGTACACTGAATATGATCTGATAAGAATATTCTTATGGAGTTTAAGTCAAATGAATATTCTTATGTTATGTCCATTGAATGGTAATCCTTAGACCTGAGACACTAGAGCTATCTTGTGCATAGGTTATTAGAGTTTGATAGTATCTTTAACCATTAGGATATAATCGATTCTCATTGGCTCTAGTGAGTTATGTATGAAAATAGATAAGTGTACAATAAGAAATCACCACTCTCACTTTGATGAGAGAGAATGTCAAGGTTTGTCCACAATGATAATTCTCATATTAAATCTCTAGTTAGAGTGATACGTGAACTGTGAAAGAGTTTCATCGAGTTCATCTTATTAAGATTATGTTTTTTGGGACTGTAGACATCCATTTTTTACCATGGGAAGGGTCATTAATGGTTGCTTGTGATTTGAGGCGAAATAGGGTGTTAAAACCCTAAGTTGCCAGTTTTACCCTTGTGAGCAGTTAGATAGAGGTCATTCTCGCATGTAGGTTTTTAGGTCATATTGAGTCGATTCTTCTTGCATCTAGTTTTTAGAGAGTTTGGGAATATCTCTGTTAAATTTCATGGCATTTTGAGCCAGGCTTGATAGAAAATAAGGCATTTTGTGATTTGAAGGGCAGTACTATCATTTGAATCACAAAAGCTCTGAATGACTATCGATCTTGTCTCGAATGGTCTCGAGGCTTTGACATGGATATTTAGGGTGTGTTTAGTAGCTAAGTTGATCAGTGACAAGGACTGTTGAGCCTCCTGGCTCATGATTGGCTCTTAAGGCCCAAGGGGCCCTTTTAAGCTCAGATTAGGGTTTCAACCGAGATTTGATCTTTTTATCAAACCAAAGCCTTCAAGGGCTTCAAAACACTTTCTTAAAATGTTTTCAGAACTTGTTTCGTGAAGTATAAACGATTTCGAAAGTGATTGGTTAGCAGATTTCAAAACCTTAATTTGGGCCCGGCAGGCCCTAAACAGCTAATCAGTTGATTTTTTCCCAAAACTTTGACTTTGGTCAATGCATTTTCACTTCAAATACTTCTTAGAACATGGAGAATCGAATCACGACCATTTTGGCACTTGAATCGTCAAATTTGGACTTGAAACGGGTCCGAAAAGCTGAAAAAAGCCGAAACCGGGTCGAAACGGACTGAAATAAGCCAACATAGGGCAAATTAGGCTTGGGGGCTAGATGACCATCCCCTAAGGAACGGCCAATCGTCCCTAGGACGATGGTCACTCGAGCCAATTGCCCAAAGCTGCTATTTTTTAGTGTTTTGATTTCCTGGGACTTTGCCAAGTGTTTAGCTCGGCCTTGGGGACTCTGGGACGAATTTGGAGACCTTGGAAGACTAGTTTAGGACCCTTGGATCATTCCTAGGAGATTCAATGTGAGCCATTGATCAATTTGAAGCTTCCCTATAAATGCAAGGCCCTGAAATCAGTTTTAAAAGGACACACACAAGGCATTTAGAGAGCCAAATTGGAAGAGTAAAGCCTTGAGGCATTACACCAGCGCCCTTAGCAACCTTTGCTAGAAGCAAAGGTGAAGAAGGCAAAAAAGGTTAGTGCAATCAATCTTGTGTTTTTTTTTAGAAGTTACATAAAAATCAGCATTCTTCTTCTTCTTTTGTTTTCATTCTTCTTCTATGGTCATGATATGATAAGGATAGATGCTTAGTTTGCATATTCATAGGTTAGGAGTAAAGAATTAATCATTTAGTATATAGGTCTCAATTTCTGTGTTTATGATATTTTCATGGTTGAAACTTTGTAAAGTTTGGTTGTTTTGAGCATGCTAGTTATCATAGATTAATAGAAACATGTTTAAGAATTCTTTTATTAGTATGCATAATATGGATTAGTTTTATTTATATGATTTTCTATTTTTATAGGAATGCATGTTAGAATAGAAGTTCGAGTCCTTTTTTTATGTTAGAGTGAGTTTGTAAGTTGCATATTAGTGTTCTAAGATAGTTTTGCATTTTAGGCTTGTTTATATCATTATTCTTAATCATGTTCTTTAATATTGATGCTTGGGATGTTATACAAGTTGTGTTTGAGGGAGCATGCCATGGTAAGTTCCTTCCCTTGTGCTAATTAGAATGAACATGATTTAGTTTAATGGTATTTTGTGCATATCATTACTAGGTTGCATTTAGTGCATTTTTTTACCATATTTTATTTATCATTTTGGGGTTTTAATCTACATTTAAAATCACTTTTAAATTCTGTTTTAAATTCTGTCTAGAATTTAAAAGTGTCTTTAAAGAATGATAAAAGCCATTTTTAGGGTCAAATCTAACTTAGGAACATGCTTAGGTTCACATAGATAACTTAGCATACATTTAGGACATTTTTCATGCATTGTTTGCATTATTTATTGCATTTTTAGTGTATTTCCAGAAATTCCAGCATGCATAAATGTTAGTATTTTAGGTGTTTAGACTAACCTAGGACTAGTTACACTACAAGAAAAATGACCTTTTGTGGCGTTTTAAAAATGCATTCTATAGCCTTTTGCGGCGTTTTAAAAACGCCGCATAAAACGCCTTCCTGAAGCCCGCCGTAAAAAGTTTTGGTCTTTCGCAACGTTTATAAAAACGCCCTTAATATTTCCTTCTGCGGCGTTTTAAAAACGCCTTTAAAAGTTTCTTTTGCTGCGTTTCAAAAACGCCTTTAAAACCTTTTTTGCGACATTTTAAAAACGCCTTTAAAAGTTTTTTTGCGGCATTTTAAAAAACGCCCTTAAAAGTATTTTCCACGGCGTTTTAAAAATGCCTTAAATTTTTTTTTAAACTTTGCTACGACGTTTTAAAAACGCCGCAAATATTTTTTATTTTTATTTATTTATTTATTTATTTTTGGCTTGTTTGAGATAATCTTCATATGCATGATATAGAAGTTACCACTAACATGAAGAAAAATGCACATTCCATTAAAATAAATTCTCAAAACCAAATTCTTCACATTTTATCACTTTGAAAGTTCTAAACACAAAAAATAACTATTTGTACATAGTTCATAAAAATACATTTTTCTCCCACAGTCATTCCCTTCCAAAATAGACCCAAAAAAAAAAAAAAAAAAAAAGCTTAACTTCATCCATCCTTCATTTCTTGTAGCTCCAATTTGATAATCTTCAAGCTACAAAAACAACATAATTGATACAAAAAATTATTATCAACTTAAAATACACATATATTTCACAAATTATAGTAACTCTATATTTTTAACACTTCTATAATAATAGTATATGATCACTAGAAGAATCAAATGACACATTCTACCACTCCTAATAATAAGCAATTCAACCAACAATCACATGAATCATCCTAAATATTAAATAATATATTGTTTCAATTTTGAGACGAAAATCCGGCAGAGTTCCGTCTGTTTTTGCAACATTCCAGAATTTTACCTGACAATATAAAAGTTTTATAGCACTTCTATAATCACAAAATTTCAACATTACTACATTCAAATGACGCATCCTTGCACATCCTACCTCCCATTAATCAGCAACCAACAATCACACGAAAGGATATGATATTATATATATATGCACCGTTCTATAGACTATAGTCCATATACACAATAGTACAAAAGGATGAGCAACGACAGAATGCCTGGTTTTACGATGCTCAATAGAAATTTTTTACAGAATTCTATCAGAGTAAAGAAATTAGATTAACATGTTTCTATTTGATCAAGTCAAGTAACACCAATCTTTGAAGAGACATAATGGAGATACACCATAAAAGGAATATCGAATCACACCATACCAACAAGAAAGCTTAAGATAGATATCGCATTCATAAAAGTTTGCTAAGTTGAAAAATTTTCAGCCCGAAATGCATAGATACCAACAGTTAATTTTTTAACTTTGATATAATTTCAATCAGCAGATCTTTGTAGTCAAAACTTGAATCATGGAGAAAAAACAACACTCAAGTGAGATAGAATGAAAATTGATACTCCGCCACCCAAGACCATAGAAAAAGCCTCATTAGAAAACAACATAAACCCCCCAGTGGTTTCCTCACAATATTTTTTCTGTAACGATAGAATAGACAACTAGTATTATCCCCTGGTTATGCCATAACTTAGGAGTAGCCATGTAAATCCTTTGTAGATTCTTGCACAACAAATTTGCAAAAAACTATTCAAAATTTGTGAATATATCAAAGTGATTTTGGTGGAGTCAAATTCATATTCCTTATGTATGACTATGTCCAATAGAATTAAAATTCCTTTCATATACAGCAACAGCAGCACGCAAGAATATCAAGAGTCATAATAATTCACATCATCACTAAACTTTGACTTTCTTAATCAATTGATGGGGATGCTGCACAATACATAAAAATGTACAGTAGAAGAAAGCCAACTTTGATTAGGTATGAAACTGAAATGACTTGGGAACTTCATTAGCCTCAAAACTGTGATTAGGAGGGAATAAGAGCATTTCTGTAATTTTGTCATACTTGGGGGATTTTCTAGTCGTAGAAAGTTTGACTACTTTTCTCTTAATTAATAAACCTCTTTAGTAGCTTAGGGGAAATTAAATTATTTTTTTAGTAAGAAGTTTAATCGGTTTATAGAAGTATCCCCAGCAGGTTACTTCATCATTAGGGGTACTTTCTCATGAAGTAATCTCTTGAAAATACTTTACTTGGCCCCTTTTGTGTGTGGTGAGAATGTGAGATATACTTTCTTGTGGTGTGATTCCACAAACCCTAGAATAGTGTCTCTTGTCTCTTCATGCCCTAGTGGGGTCCAATCGCTCTATTTTCTTATGTTTCTATGTTATCTTTAGCCTATTCTAAGTATATCGAACAACCTCAAGGGACTCTATTACACCAACTAAACACCACTACCGAGTCTACCACTGTCCAAAGCCCAGATATAACCATGGTTTTAAGTATGATCCAAGATTAAATCATTTCAGATGAGCAATCTCAATCTCAGTCTCAGACCTCTCCACACATACAACTTTAAGTGCATAATAGAAACAAACACTTTTAATTATACACAAAATATAAATAAACATCCAGATCTGCAAGATTGAAGTCAAACAAAAAGATGCTAAGGCAGAGAAATTAGTAAAAATGAACCAGATCTTGGGATTTGGGTTTGATCGAAAGCCAATGTCGCCAAAGCAACCAATCGTGAGATCACAGTTCAGATCTGGTTCACGTATCGCCAGATTGTGAAGGAGAAGAGTCGTACTCGACATGGATCGTGAGGGAAAAGATCTTCCAAAAACCTGATCGTGAGAAGATGATAGATGTGAGGAAACCCAAGCAGCCGCGTGCAGATCAAGCACAAAATGGATGAGGGTTCTGATCGGTGGGACAGTTCTGATCGGTGGGTAGGTTCTGATCAGCAGGAGGTTGAACGGGGGAGCGGAGAGAGAGAGAAGCTTCAAAATCGCGTGGGTAAATGAGGGATTGAGGGAAAATGAAGGAAAAGGAAAATTTTGGGGGGACTATTTGAGGCATTTTTCATAAAAATGCCTTCTATGGAGCTTTCAAAGGCGTTTTAAAAACGCCCTTAAAAATTTTCTTCTGCGGCGTTTAAGAAACGCCGTGTAAAGTGGTATTCTACAATGTTTTAGCTTAAAAACGCCTTAAATATGATTTTTTATAGCGTTTTTAAAAAAAAACGCCATTAAAAAAGTGTCGTAAAAAGTCATTTTTGTTGTAGTGTTAGAGACCCTAGGATTAGGGAGGTCACTTGACCCCACTTAGGATTGTTCTTTGTTGTAAGAATTATGATAGAAATCGAATTCTACCCAATTTAGGAGTCTACTTCGAGAAGGATTCTAAAAAAGTGATTTTGAAAGTATTTAATATTGGAATAAAATTTCATCCCTCATGAAAAAGTGTTTTAATCGAATTCCAACTCTCGAAGCTAGAGTCCTAGATAAGATATAATCCTTTTGGCTATATGGTTCGTTACAATAGGAGAGTCCTAGGTAATCGAACTATGTGGACTTTGCTTCTTTTCAATAAATTGGTAAGGTACGTAGGTAGTCAATAGGGCGCAAGTCCAATCTTAGGAGACTCTATGTCTCCTAAGGTTTTTAGGATTTTGATTCTTTTTTATTATTATCTATTATCTAGTATTATCTACACTACTTTCTTGGTTGATTAGATATGATAGGATTGTCATGATAAGATTTTGATAAAGCCCAAAATTAATTAGGAAACCTTTAATTAGGGTGAGGTGGGTGCCTACAAGGAGTTCCTTGGAACCTTCCCACTTCATAACCTAGCCCCCGAATCCAACTTTGATTCGAAGACCATGCTTTTTCCAAAAGTGGGGTCATTTGTTTTATTGAAAATAAAACTTTTTTTTTTATGGTTTCCTTATTCCTTAAAAATAAGGTGGCGACTCCCAGTTTTTTGCAAACACTTATCCTCTATCAAAACCCAATCTTGAGTGGATAATAGAGAAGGATAAATGTAAATAATAGAGAAGGATAAATCAAGATGAATAAAGATCATCCACAATCCATGATGATTCAAAAAGTGAAAACAGCCTCCCGATCCGGGTCAACTGGTTCACAGATTGGCGACTCCACTGGAGATGTCGAGGGCTAAACTCCAATTAATTATTTTTGGGTTTTTCAATTTCTTAATTAATAAAATCAACCACTGGCATTTGCATGATTGTTTGACTTTGATTTCTGCATTGTGTGTGCATTGACTCTGCATGATTAGGACCGTTGTGTGCTAAGCCAACGATGAGCCTAGCCTTGGGCTCAGTCTCTTTGAGTCTTGGGTTCCATGTATGTGAAAGTCATCACTCTTCTCGCCACGTACCCTCGAGTATATCAAACGGACCAATCACGTAATGTTGGACCCACGAGACATTCCTGATGTCACATGTGGTTAGGTATATCGATTGGACCGAGCGAGTAAGGGACACTCAGCCTACCCTTTTCATTAGTCCATGTTGACTGTCTCTCTAGGACACATATCCTACATCGCCTGTTCACACACTATTGTAATGTTATGCTGCTGGATTTACCCCCGGTTTTGTTTGAGCCTTGCTTGTGAAGTGTGTAGAACCATTAGAACCTAGATCTGTAGGACCAGACCTTTATGAAATGCCTTAAACTCTTAAGGGAAGTGCTCTAAAAGAGTTAAGGTACTTGATGAAGACCTAGTACCCTACATGTTCTTGGACTTAAGCCTGTGGTAGTGTTATGCTGCCCGAATAGTGATGTATGTCTTTAGGCCTTATGAGAAGATGTGAGACGTGGGCTCTAGGCCCATGTCCTTTGGATAGAAGGTTTAGGTCCGCAGTAAGTTTGGAATGTGGGCTTCAGGCCCATGTTAATTGGATAGAAGGTATAGGCTTGCGGTAAGATTGAGATGTGAACTATAGGAATGAGATTCGTGCTTGGGCTTTAGGCCCATTTTCATAGGATAGCATGTGAGAGAGTGAGATCGATGTGTGGGCCTAAGGCCCATACTTTTGTGGGCATGAGTTTATTATCCTTTTCATTCTTTTTCCTATTGGAAGCGCTCAGTTGATCCGAATCTTTTCCCATTTCCTTTCCCAGCATTCTAGCTTGGCGTTGTGATTCTAGTGGTCGATTAATTAGCTTGAAAGGTTCATCCGTTGATTCAGAGATGTCTAGTCACGAGGACGTACCCCTATTGTCGCTGAATCTAATGGAAAAATGGTTGATGAGAAGATCGATGCACTCTTAAAAGCAGTCCAAGAATTGGTCCATCAGAAAGGAGAGGAGGATAAGGTGCGAGCCCGTACTAATCCCCTGTTTGATAATGTTGATGAGGAGGAGTGTTTCCTTAAGCCTAAGGTAGTTGCTGAGCCCACCAGGTCTGGTACCGAAATTGTTCAGCACGTTGATCTGGATAAAGAGTCCAAGCCCAAGGCCCCCTGCTTTCTTTTCAGCCGAGCCCATTTTGTTGAGTAGTAAGGTGGAAGCCCTGGAAAAAGCTTTGAGAGGTATTAGAAAATCTGATGACTTGGTAGATATGTCTTCATTATCTCTATTCCCTAAGGCCCGTATGCCCACTCATTTTAGGATGCCTGAGTTGGAGAAGTTTGATGGGATGGGTTGTCTTAAGACCCATTTGAAGATGTAAGTGAGGGCCATGCACCCTCGAGGGGCTGACGATGACCTGCTAGCCCAAATATTCCATGAGATACTGGCTGGATCCACTTTGAAATGGTTCCTGTCACTAGATGAATCTAGAATAAAGACCTGGGAGGATGTATGCATCGAGTTCAGTAATCACTAGAGGTACAACACAGAAGTTGACGTCACTAGGAGGGATTTGGAGACTACTAAACAGGAATCTAGGGAAACTTTCTCAGCATTCATCACCCGTTGGAGGGCCAAGGCTTCCAAAATACCTAACCAACCTGAGGAAGATGAGCAAATCCGCTTGGTAGTGAAGAACTTGCTCCCGGTTTATCATAAACACTTGTTCTCCCAATACCTTCCTAATTTTCAAGCGTTGGTCACTGTTGGTACCCAAGTGGAAGATGCCCTAGCCAATGGGAGCCTCGGAATTGATGAACCCTACTAGAACTGTCGACCTGTCATCAGTGGGAAGGCCACTGAAGTCAACGCCATATCTCAGCCTGCCCCATTCATCCAACCATTTTCCTTGGGAAATAAACCATATAAAAAATTTACCGAGCTCTACATGCCATTGGAGCGAGTCTTTGAGAAATTAAAAGCTCGAGGCTTGCTCCAACCCTTAGAGCCCAGGCCTACGTCCAATCCATGACCCAAGAATTTCAATGAAAATGAATATTACCATTTCCATCAGTCCAAGGCCATACTACCAACCGTTGCATCCACCTTCGCCATGAAGTCCAAGACCTCATAGACAACAAGACCACTTCCCCACCTTCTCAACCCAATGTCACCCAAAATCCACTTCCTACCCATGCAGTCCCACCACCAGCTACTATCAATGTCATCCATACCGACCCTTATAACCACTGTGAACCCATTCGCCCTCACCATTCATCCTCTACCACTAAAGTTGAGATATCCTATCCCTGTCAGGCCCATGAACCCATTACTCCACCCAAGCCAAAATCCAAGAAAGCTTTCTCCAAGACTGGGACCAGCCAGCGAGAGTTGCGAAAGAGATATGAGGCCGGAGATCCTGAAGTATGTCTATTGGGTGAACCTAGCGGAAAGTTCGATTTATATGTCCTTTACTCAAGAGTTGAAAAGCCCACTTTTGAAGAGCCCATTGTCCCTACTGGTTGGAATGATATCTATGATCTGCTTAAAGAAAATGTTCCTCTAGCTCATGATAAACCCGAAGATCCAAACCTCATTCTTTTCGAGGAAGCCACCCAGGTTATACTCAAGAAGCATTTTGAGAATAGAACCCGCATAACCGTCAGGACCACCGATATGCACGGGGAAGTTCGTTACTTAGCCGTTTATTTAAGACAACCACGGGTCACCCAATGTTTCAAGTCAAGATTGGCTTCTGCCGAGTCTACTGTAGATGACAGGTCAGGAAGTGAGGTTGATATCATAGAATGGGAAGATTTTATGAATACACCCAAGGAGATAGCAGATATTTGGGCCAACGATGAGAAAGATGTTAACCATGTCACTAGGGGAGGTCGTCATTTCAAGCCCACTCACTTGGAATCCGATAATCCCTTAGGAGAGTTAGAGAAACCCCAACGCTTTGAAGTTCAAGAAGAAGAGGATGAGGTATTGAAACAGCTCAAGCGGACTCAAGCCAATATCACTATCTGGGGGCTTTTAATGGCTTCACAGAAACACAGGCAGACCGTGCTCAGGCTACTTAACCAATTGCAGATTCCCATTTATATTTCACCCGAAGATTTAGTTGGTTTGGTCAGTCTAGTTCAGCATGGGCAGTCGATATCTTTCACAGAGTCAGACCTTTTGAAAAAATGGCCCAATCATTAGCAAGCCTTGTATGTCACGGTGGATACTATTGGCAAGAGGATTCCTACTGTATTGATAGATAATGGGTCAGCTTTGAATGTATGTCCTCTCAGCACTGCTACTTCTTTGGGTATTGAACCATCAGAATTCAGGCCGTCAGAGCAAACTGTGAGAGCGTATAATAACACTCGAAGGGAAGTGATTGGCACGGTCACCTTACCTCTAATCATCGGGTCTGTAGAGTTCCAAGTGGATTTCCAAATATTAGATGTGCCTGCTTTTTTCAACCTCTTACTTGGTAGACCTTGGATCCATCCAATTGGGGCTGTGTCTTCTTCTCTCCATCAAAAAGTTAAGTTCCCCTACAAAGACTCAGTGGTGACATTGAAGGGAGATTCTGAAATCACTCATACCCGTGTACCTATCTGTGAGATCAAGCCTGAATTTGAAGAGGTATCGTTGACAGGCTTTGAGTACATAGGCCTGGATGTAAGGAGAAAATGGTATTAGATTGCAGTCCATACTGAAATATGCAAGTGGTCTAGATCATGAAAGATATGGGCTTCTTTCCAGGAATGGGCTTAGGTCGCCGTCATCAAGGCACGCCTAGTCCCATCGAGTATCCCTCAGCAATTTATCCTTTTGAATTAGGCTATCAGAGCATTGAAGCAGGCAGAAAAGAGATGACCCAAAAAAAAAAAGGGAAAGACAGTTGGCTAAAAATGAAGGACGAGCTCCTAACCTCACTCTGAAACCTTACCGGCCCACTTTGGATGGAGCTTTTGTAAAAAAAGGGGATGATTTCCCTTATTGTGGGTTCCTTGAGCCTATTTACCTTGAAGATCGGAAAGCTAGAGTTCCTGGGTTTGAAATCTTCTTCAACACTCCACTACCTATCTCTCCAACTACCACCATGGCTGAAGAGCATACAAAATTCGACTGGTCTGATCATATCGATGAAGTCGCTATTGGGGCTATGTTCAAAGATATCGCCTGCATCGAAGAGCATGTTCATGAACCTGATCCTATCCACCTTATCGAAGATGCCACCAGTCCATTGACTAATTAGAGCCTCGAGTATGAGCCTCGAGTTGAAGACTCAGTCGCGGAAGAATCACTCCCATTAGATGATACCTTGTAGGATTTTTATGTTTTCTTTCCACAGGATTGTAGAATAGTGCTTTTGTTTTTCCTTTTCAATAAAATCATCCCTCCTCTGTTAGGAGGCGAATGATAGTTTAGTTTGTGTTATCCCTCTTTCTTCGTGATTAATAAAATATTCATTTTCTTCATTCTTCTCATTTGCAGCTTGTTTTTCCTTTCTTCTATGGGTATATATGGCATGAACATAGATCCTAGAAAGGATGTTCCCCCTGAGTTTGAACAACGAAGGGAAGTGGAACATGCTCGACCTAATATGGATAAATTATATCGATTAATTTAGGATCCGATAAATCGCCTAAGATAATTAACATTGGGGCAACTCTGTCATCACAAGAACAAGAAAAATTGGTAGGATTATTGAGTGAGAACATAGAGGTGTTTGCGTGGTCATATAAGGATATGCCAGGGATTGACACTGACATAGTATAGCACTTCATCCCTACTAACTCAGGGATTAAGCCGGTTAAGCAGAAATTGAGGAGAATAAAGCCGGAGTGGGCACTTAAGATCAAAGATGAAGTAGTGAAACAGATGAATGCTGGATTTCTCCAAGTAGTGGAATACCCAGAGTGGTTAGCCAACATTGTACCAGTACCTAAGAAGGATGAAAATGTTAGAATGTGCGTAGACTTTCAAGATTTGAACAAGGCATGCCCTAAAGATGACTTCCCATTGCCACACATAGATATCCTGACAGATAGTACCGTCGGTCATGCACTATTATCCTTTATGGACGGGTTCTCGGGTTATAATTAGATAAAGATGGCCCCTCAAGATATGGAGAAAACTTTCTTCATCACTCAATGGGTGACCTTCTGTTATCAAGTTATGCCCTTCGGCCTAAAGAACGCCGATTCTACCTATCAGAGAATTGCAACCATCTTGTTACATGACATGATCCACAAGGAAGTCGAGGTGCATGTGGATGACATGATCGTGAAGTCTAGGGATCGAGAAGGTCATTTTGGGGCTTTAAGTAAGTTTCTTCAGAGGATTTAGCAGTACAATTTCAGACTAAACCCCCAGAAATGTGCCTTTGGAGTAACCGCAGGGAAGTTAATAGGATTTATGATTACATAGAAAGCGATAGAGGTCGGACAGGAAAAGATTAAAGCCATCACAGAAATGTAGCCGCCGAAGACTGAAAAAGAGATTCGAGGATTCTTAGGCAAAGTTCAGTTTATCAGTCGATTCATAGCACAGCTGACTATGATTTGTGAGCCCATTTTCAAACTTCTTAAGAAAGATGTACCCACAAAATGGAATGACGCATGCCAAGAGGCCTTTGAAACCATCAAGAGATATTTGAGCAACCCAGAAATATTAGTTCCTCCGCGGCAAGGTGAGCCATTGCTACTTTATCTAGCACTCACCGAAACTGCAATGGGAGCTATGTTAGCTCCATATCTACCAGAATCTTGAAAGGAGAATGCGGTGTACTATTTGAGTTAAAAGATAACTGATTATGAGATTAAGTACGATGCATTAGAGAAGACATGTGTGGCATTGGTGTGGGTCACCCAAAAACTCCGCCATTACATGCTGTCTTTTCAAGTGCAATTAATTAGTTGCATGGACTCCCTGAAGTACTTATTGGAGAAGCCGGTGTTATCTTATAGGACAGCTCGTTGGTTGTTGTTGCTATCAGAGTTCGATATCCAGTATGTGGTGCAGAAGTCAGTGAAAGGGAGAGCAGTGACAGAGTTTCTAGCAGAGCATCCGTCGTCAGTAGGAAAACCGTCTGAGTATTATTTCCCCGACGAAGAGATTCTAGAAGTAAGTAAGGAGCCTTGAAAAGTATTCTTTGATGGAGCTTATAATAAGAGGGGATGTGGAATAGGCGCGTTGTTAGTCACACCGGTGGATAATTTGATATCACTATCTGTCAGATTATCTTTCGACGCCACTAATAATATAGCAGAATATGAAGCTTGCATCCTGGCATTGGAAGCTGCTTTGGAGTTGGGCGTGGAAGAATTAGAAGTATATGGGGATTCCGCCCTGATCATATATCAGACTAAAGGAGAATGGAAGACTCGTGATAAGAAGTTACTACCTTACCATGAATACTTAGAGACTTTGGTGAAAGAATTCCATCGAATTGACTTTTTTTATTTGTCCACATTAAAGAATAAGTTTGCAGATGCCTTAGCCACTCTAGCATCCATGGAAAATGTCCCCAAAGACGAAGGTGTAACTCCTCTCATCATTAAGTCACGGGAAAGGCCAGCTTACTGTTGTGTCATACAAGAAGGGGAGTCGAATGATGGAAAGCCATAGTACTATGACATCCAGTAGTTTGTAGAAAGAGGAGAGTATCCGAAAGAAGCATCGTCTACAGATGGAAGACCATAAGAAGGTTGGCTAGCCAATATATTTTGTGTGGGGGAAAGTTGTATAGAAGATCATACGACGGGGTGCATCTGTTATGTGTCAATGAACAAGAAGCAGAAAAGATAGTGTTAGAAGTGCATGAAGGGGCTGGGGCTCTATATATGAATGGATACATGTTGGCCAAGAGGATCGTGAGACTAGAATATTATTGGTCGACCATGGAGAGGGATTGTCATCTACACGTTAAGAAGTGTCATAAATGTCAAGTGTTTGCAATTGGAAAACATCAACCCTCGATGCCACTCACTACCATGTCTTCACCATGGCCATTTGCAACATGGGGCATTGACATCATTGGCAAAGTAACCCCCGCAGCATCGAATGGACATGAGTATATCCTAGTCGCCATAGACTATTTTACCAAATGGGTAATCATCTACCGATATAGAGTGCCCCACGAGTTCATCTCTGATAATGGACAGCATTTTTAAAAAGAAATTGAAGATCTCTTGCAAAAGTATAGTTCAAGCATTATCACTCATCTCCTTATAGACCACAGACAAATGGGGCTGTCGAAGCATCAAATAAAAATCTTAAGTCGATCCTAAAGAAGACTACCGAGTCCTACAATGATTGGTATGAGAAGTTACCATTGTCATTATGGGGTTATCATACTTCTATTAGAGCTTCAATGAGGGCTACCCCATTTTCACTTGTGTATGGAATGGAAGCGGTATTACCCATAGAATTAAAAGTCCTATCACTAAGGATTGCTATGGAGAGTCAGCTGACAGAAACATAATGGGTAAGGAACCGGTATGAAGAGTTAGCTCTACTGGATGAAAGGCGATTGAGAGCGCTTTACCACATTCAAGGGTATCAAAGAAGAATAACCAAGGCATTTGGCAAGAAAGTGAAGAACCGAGGTTTGAAGAAATGAGATTTGGTATTAAAGGAGATTCGAGCACCAATACACGACCCGCGAGGAAAGTTCAAGCCCACATGGGTAGGTCTTTACATCATCAGAGAAATACTGTCAAATGGAGCAGTAAAAATTTCAGACATCGATGGGAATGAATTCTCTCAACTTACCGATTTAGACCGATTGAAGAAGTACCACATATAAAAAAAATAAAAAAAGAGCTCGCTAGGTAGAAAACCTGAAAAAGCTACTTAGGCAAAAATTAGAGCATATAAAAAATGAAAAGCTCGCTAGGTAGAAAACCCGAAAGGGCTGCTTAGGCAAAAGTTAGGGCATAAAAAAAATGAATGGACTTCTTCAACTTGATTTATGAACTACGAAGACCTGATTCCCCAAATATCACAATGAGTTAAGAAAAAATGACAAGAGAATGCATCAAGGATGGGGATACGTAGGCAACCCATAAAGTTACTTTGGGTGCGGTTTATTTCTTGTAAAAACATCAAGAGTTTGGTTCATTTGTAATTATTAAAGGATGTTGAAATTTTAATAAAATTGATATTTATTCATCCATAAAGGAAAGAAATCTTTCGAAAGTTTTATTATATGCCATATATGTCCATATTCTTTATTCTCTATATTTCTTACATTCATTCGCTTAAAAGAAAAAAAAAAGAGAATTCCTAGTCTACTCTAAGCCCTCCTCACTCTGTAGGCTTTGGCCTCATCTTCATTCCCTCTCTTTCTCTTAGCTATCCTAACTCGCGACACATCTGATGGAAGTGATGAATCTGCTAACTGAGTTGCAATCCGAGAATCATAAAAGAGGCTTCAAGCCTTATCCTTCATGGCCTGCATTTTTGAACCCAAGTCTTGTTTAAGCCGAGCCCGATACTTCTCATGAAGTCTGAAAGACCCATTGCAATCCCCTACCTGAATCATAGATAAGCCTAAACCCCATTTCTTCATAGCCCAATATACCAAAGAAGCAGTAGCCGCCTCTATCCCATGAACATGCCCTTTGATAGGGAGGTTTGTTTGAACATGACCCATCTGGCGAAGCATACGGGAAGCCCAGAAGAATGACGTATGCCTTAAGCCCATGAGCTTCACCTGACAGCATCCAGAAGTGTGTAGCACATACTCTTCGCTACAATCCCAAATAGCTACATGTCACTGAATATCTCTCCAAGAAAGAGAAGATAAGAAGATGATTATGTCCTGAATCGAGCGGTGCTCAAGAAACATAAGCTTTCGCGAACAGTAATTGTAGGGTAGGTGTTTAGGCCCATCAAGATGAGTGATCAACTTGAGCCTTTCAACTAACCACATCTGTAGAAGAATGGGGTTGCCCTCAGTGTGTGGAGAAGAATGTGAGTGAAAGTGGTCAAGCCCGTTCAGAGCTTCAGCTAGCACTAAAGGGATGATATTATGTGATTTTGACAGTGGTAGAACGAGCTCACATGTTTTAATGGGTACGGAAGGTGTACTGTTTGAAACAAGGAAACAACCCAATATGCATAAGGCAAGTGCGTACTGGGTAGGCCTATGAAGAGCTAGTGATTTCCCCCTTCCCGCAAGAAAGATGAAGCCAGTTTGAGAAGATCAATAGAGTTGTCGTGAATGAATGTGGAAGCATCTCTAGGTGACAGTTCAAAGAGAGAAGATAAGGTTTGAAAGTAACCTCAACGAATGGTAGGAAGATAAAAGGGCTACTAGCAGAGACACTCATCAAAGCATAGAATTCTTCAAATAAAGGGCATACCTCTTCACAATTGAAGTGAAATACATGAAGCTCGGGGTCCCAAAAGTGAATCACAGAGTTGAGAAGCTTGTCTTCAAGTTTCACATAAGAAAGAGAACTACGAAGTCAAGCTGAATCGTGCGAACAACTTCTTGTCTTCCGCCCGCATCCTTGCTATGAATAGGTTTAGGATCAACTTGAGAGATTCCATTGTGTTTATTGTGATGAATGAGAAGCCTAGGATGTGTTTTTAAAGCTTTTTTGTAAGAAAATTGAGTCAGAAGCGAAGTAGGACACCCGAAAAGTTGAATTTCAGTCAAAATAGGCCAAATTAGTAACTAAGCTCGTTGACCATCCCCCAAGGATGGCCAAATGTCCCCTAGGGACGGCCAACCGTCCATGGGTGGATGGTCACCCGAGCCTACTTCCCAATTTTGCCTAATTTTGACCATTTTCAGCATTTTTGGTGCCCGGTTTGACCTTTCGCCCCATTTTCGTCAGTTTTGACCTATTTTTGGGTTACAATTGAATAAAAAAGGCAATCGAAACATATTTATATTCTCATTAGGGCATAATCACATGTTGTTAGAGGTTCTTAGTGCATACATTAGAGAAAAGTTACGTAGAAAATCCTAAGCCGGGATGATTTCCTTGTTCCTCGTGAACCCGATGCCTCGTGATCTTTTCTTGATCCATGGCGCTCCTGTGAAGACTGGCCCGAAGCCTGCAAACCCAGAGTATGGGTAAGTTTGGTAAAGAATGAGACTGTTGGAGATTGAAAGGTAGATTGAAAGTGACCTATTTTGACTATTTTTTTTTCAAATTTTGATTTGGGGAAAGTCCGTTTGATTGAGATTAAAGATGATTTGATGCATGGATGAGAAATAAAGAGGTGTTTATGCTTGTAAAGATGAGCATTGAATGATTGTGAATAGGAAAGTTCACATGAAATGATGAATTTTTGAATAAAAATCATGAGATATGAAAATAGATGATATGTAAGCAAGGTTTGTAACCATGAAATGGTTATAAATACAATTGAAGTGATGAGAGTGTGAAGCCCATGAAGGGATTGAAGAGATAAGATAGTCCATGGAGGGTTTGTGAATGAGAAAGGCCCACTTTGGAGGCCCAAATCAATAAAGTTGTGTGGACTGTATGAGATAATGGAAAATATACATGAAGTGTATATGAAAATGATGATAAGTGATATAGATGATGTTGTGGAGTGCATGTTTGATGATAACTCAAGTTGTCAAAAGAAATTAAGATGATTGGAAGTGTGTGTAGGACTTCCAAAAGGACTGCGGTCCCCTAAGATCATTGGAAGTGTGTGTAGGACTTCCAAAGATGATAAATTGGAAATATGTGTTGAGATTTCCTCTTAAGATAAGATGATGATTGGAAGTGTGTGTAGGACTTCCAAAAGGACTATGGTCCCCTAAAATGATTGGAAATGTGTGTAGGATTTCCAAAAAAAAGGACTGAGGTCCCTTAAGATCATTGGAGGTGTGTGTAAGACTTCCATGAATGATGATTGATATAATTGGAAATATGTGTTGAGATTTCCTCTTAATATAAGATGATGATTGGAAGTGTGTGTATAACTTCCAAAAAGACTGTGGTCCCCCAAAATCATCGGAAGTGTGTTTAGGACTTCCAAAGATGACAATTTGATCAGTGTTTGTGAATAATTAATTTGATTGTCCTTCTTCTGTTGTGGCAGAAATGGGATGTTATTTTGTTTCGTTGATATTCACTGGCGAAGCCATGAACATCAACGAGGGGCTTCTGTAAACATCCATTTGACCATGGGAAGGGTCATTAATGGTTGCTTCTGATTTGAGGCAAAATAGGGTGTTAAAACCCTAAGTTGTCAGTTTTACCCTTGTGAGCAATTAGATAGAGGTCATTATCGCATGTAGGTTTTTAGGTCAGAATGAGTCGATTCTTCTTGCATTTAGTTTTTAGAGAGTCTGGGAATATCCCTATTAAATTTCATGGCATTCTGAGCCAAGTTTGATAAAAAATAAGGCATTTTGTGACTTGATGGGCAGTACTGTCATTTGAATCACAAAAGCTCTGAATGACTGTTGATGTAAGAACCTAGAATTTTAAATTGCTAATTATATGCATAAATGTTAAATTAGAATGATTATATGTTGAAATATGTGTTTATGTGCTAAATATTACATGATATAGTGATAAATGAACTGTTGTGATTGTATTTTTGAAATGTGTGGAAAGTGTAGATTAGTATAGAAGGTTGTTTTTCTGAAAATGTGGGCGTTTTGGGGAAGATATAATCGTTTTAAAATATAGAGAAGTGTGAATTTACAAAACGGTTTTAAACATTTTAGAAGGACATTTATCTCCCAAATTCTTTTTAAAAAATTGGATAAGTATCAATCGTTTGTCAAACCTTCTACTAGCTTCGGGAGAGTTAGAGAAAATTGAGAGCCGAGAGTGAGAGAGAGAGAGAACAGCTAGGAGCTATCAAATTCTTGCCGGATTTCCGTCGGAATTCAGTTTTGAAGTGTTAAAGTTGAGTTTATGTATATGTGATAGATTGTTTCTATGTAATTTTCTATGTAATTTTCGGATTTTAAGAGTTTGGATGCTTGGTTATGAGTCTTGATATTGGGTATTCTGTTTAAATTATGTTTTTGGAATGGGTTCATGATGGAAATGGGTTTTTGATTGAAGTTTGAAGTTGTTAAAGTTTGTATGGTTTAAATTTTTGAGTTTGTGAGTTTATGGATTTGATTCAAAGTGAATCTTTGAAATTAATCAATTGTTTTTAGTAATTCTTGTGAATTTTATGTCTTTGAAACTTATTTTAATGAATTTGAAAGTTTGGAATTGTTATATGATGATTTGGTAAGTTTTTGAAAAGCTTGATGCTCGTTAATGGCGGTTCTACAGGTGCTTAGTCGACTAATGCATAGTGATTAGTCGACTAATGATGTTAAAATCGTGTTTCAGGGTTGCTGGTAGTGCATTAGTCGACTACTGTTATGTGCCTAGTCGACTAACCGAGCATTAGTCGACTAATGCTATATGTTTAGTCGACTAACCGAAAATCAACTCTCGGGAATTTTTCAAACCTTGCAACTTCTAGTCGACTAACAAAGTTGACTTAGTCGACTAACCTAGTCCTAGTCGACTAACAAACCCTGCCTAGTTGACTAATGGAGCCCCAGTTTGCATATTTCATATTTTTGCTTAAATTTCTTCATTTGTTATTCTTGTTGAGTAATCTTTGCATACATAGAAACCCTGTGAGACTTAATTGATGCATATTTCAAGGTTTTAATGACATTGTTTTTACAAAGTGAGTTATTAATGTTTAATTATGCATAATTGTTGTTGTTCATTATTAATGCTTCTTATTTGTGGTTGATTGGTGATTCTCAGAGCTAGTCCCATCTCCAATAAATTGTATTTAGTTCAACAATACAGGTAGGGAAATTTATGATTCTTGTTATAAACGATTATGCTTGTATGCTTGTGATAAGATGGAATTGAATTGAAAGGCTTATGTATTATGATTTTATTATTGGATAAAGTTTATTGTTATGAAAAACATTGCATTATTGATTGAAGTTTTGCAATCATGATTAGAACCTGGACTTTGGGGCAATACTGGCTTTTGAATTATTGGAAAATGGAGAGATAAGTCGAAAAGTGATGAAATGTGATGAAATGATTATTATATGATTTGTTTTAAGGATTGTTTAAAAAGCAGTACTTGCCTAGGTGGAAGCGAAAGGGGCTATATCGTGATTGTCTAGGCTGAAGAGATGTTGTAAGGCCTAAGACTGGATCTTTCTATAGCGCTGCTTTGCTCACCTATTGGTTGTTGAACCACCTCGAGGAACTTAGAATGGACATGAAAGTTATTTTACTTTGCATTGCATTATATTGTGAATTGAAAGTGGAATTGTGATTGTGCTAAGTTTTTACATTATAGTTGTTATAATGAGGTTGTACGTTTCCCTACTGAGCTTCGTCTGCTAGCTCACCCCTGCTTAATTGCAATCCCCCAAGTGAACGTGTTGAACCTAGCTGCATGGAGACAGGATTTGGAGGCACATGTTAAAATTTTGAGGAATGTCTGTACATTCTAATCACACAATCCCTGTACCTCTTTTTAAATTTATACTTGTAAATGTTGTATAGTTAAGTTTTATTTTGTTTATCCTATAAGCTAGGGTTGTTGGCTTATTTGTTTTCTTTTTAATCGTTAAGGGCGTTTGAATGACATGGCATATGCACACCTTTGCGTATTACTTTTGAGTTTATTAATATAATTCAAATTGTTTGGTCTATTCCGATATAATGCATAATATCGTCATAGAACAGGTTTGGGACGTCACAGTTGATCTTGTCTCGAGTGGTCTCGAGGCTTTGGCATGGATATTTAGGGTGTATTTAGTAGCTAAGTTGATCAGTGGCAAGGACTGTTGAGCCTCCTGGCTCATGATTGGCTCTTAAGGCCCAAGGGGCCCTTTTAAGCTCAGATTAGGGTTTCAACCGGGATCGATCGAGATTTGATCTTTTTATCAAACCAAAGCCTTCAAAGGCTTTAAAACACTTTCGTAAAATATTTTCAAAACTTGTTTCGAGAAGTATAAACGAATTTGAGAGCGATTGGTTAGCAGATTTCAAAACCCTAATTTGGGTCCGGCAGGCCCTAAACAGCTAATTAGTTGACTTTTCCCCAAAATGTTGACTTTGGTCAATGCATTTTCACTTCAAATACTTCTTAAAACATGGAGATTCGAATCACGATCGTTTTGGCACTTGAATCGTCAAATTTGGACTTGAAACGGGCCCAAAAAGCCGAAAAAAAAGCCGAAACTGGGTCGAAACGGGCTGAGATAGGCCCACATAGTCAAATTAGGCTTGGGGGCTCGATGACCATCCCCTAAGGGACGACCAACCGTCAATGAGGTACGGCCAACCGTCCCTAGGAGGATGGTCACCCGAGCCAATTGCTTAAGCTGCTATTTTTTAGTGTTTTGATTTCCTGGGACTTTGCCAAGTGTCGAGCTCGGCCTTGGGGACTCTGGGATGAATTTGGAGACCTTGGAAGACTGGTTTAGGACCCTTGGATCATTCCTAGGAGATTCAATGTGAGCCATTGATCAATTTGAAGCTTCCATATAAATACATGGCCCTGAAATCAGTTTTAAAAGGACACACACAAGGCATTTAGAGAGCCAAATTGGAAGAGTAAAGCCTTGAGGCATTACACCAGCCCCCTTAGCAACCTTAGCTACATCTTTGAAGTCTTTTTAGTTTGAAGAAGAAGCTATAAACAAGGGTGAAGAAGGCAAAAAAGGTTAGGGCAATCAATTTTGTGTTTGTTTTGAGAAGTTACATAAAAATCTGCATTCTTCTTCTTCTTCTTTTGTTTTCATTATTCTTCTATGGTCATGATATGATAAGGATAGATGCTTAGTTTGCATATTCATAGGTTAGGAGTAAAGAATTAATCATTTAGTATGTAGGTCTCAATTTCTGTGTTTATGATATTGTGGACCAGCCTCGTGGACGGGGGCTTTATGGGGTGAGTCCACATCATCACCGGGCGATGTGATTAGGGGGGGTTTAGAAATCAAACAAAGGAGTCGCCACCTTATTTTTAAGGAATAAGGAAACCATGAAAAATATTTTATTTTTTTAAATCAAAACAAAACAAACTCCATTTTCAATGAAAAGACAGTCTTTGAACCAGAGTTGGATCCGGGGGCTAGGTTACGACGTGGGAAGGTTCCAAGCTTTCACTTGTAGGCACCCACCTCGCCCTAATTAAAGGACTTCTAATTTATTTGGGCTATTTAAATTTCTCAATGCAAACAATCCTAAATAATCTAATCAACCAAAAAATAGTGATATAAATGCATTATCTATATTAGTTATATTAATAATAATAAAAAATACATACAAACAAACCCTAAGAACCTAGGACACCCTACGGGCATCCTAGGGCGGACTTGAGCCCTATTAGCGCCTACGTAACTTACTAGTATCACCTAGCAAGTATCAAAGTCCACGTAGTTCGACTACCCTAGGACTCTCCTATTGTAATCGATCACATCATCAAAGGTATTTCAACCTAATTCAAGACTCTAACTTCGAGAGTTTTTATTCTTTCAAAATCATTTATTTGAAATCATTTCAAATTAAAAGATATTCATAAAATCCAAATATTCCAAAACAATTCTTATCTTTAGAATCCAATTCCAGTTAAAAAATCTTTTTCAAAGATTTTCAAGAAAACAAATCATAAGGGAGGAATTTCATTCCAAGGTAAGAAAATCTTTAAAACATTTCAAATCTTTTGAAAATCAATTAATAATCAAATATCTCATGAAATCATATTTATTTCATAAATATTGCATCAAAAATCTTTTAGGAAATCTCTCGAAGATCGACTCTTAAATCAAATAAAATACACAATTCAAATCATGATTTTTACAACAAAGGAAATTCCTAGGGAAAGGTCAAGTGACCTTCCTAGCCTAGGGTCTCTAACTAGCCCTAAAGTTAATCTAAAAACCCTAACATACTAATGCAAATGCATGCTGTAATTTAACTAAATTAATCAAATATTCACAAAATCAATTCTAATCATGCATGAAAATGTTCTTAAATGCATACTAATCAAACTATGTGATCCTAAACATATTTCTAAGTTAGATTTAGCCCTAAAATAATTTTTAAAAGTGATTTAAGGGCATAAACAAATCCGGACAGATTTGAATATGAACCTTTAACCATTCTAAAAATCATGAAAACAAAGAAAAAAAATGTGAAGATGACCTATCATGCTTTCTACATGAATATACTATAAAAAAACTATAAAAATCATGCAAAAATATGGCTTAAACACCCTAGCATACAATCTAACATGCTATACTAAATTACCATGCAAAATGTATAAGAAAACTAACAACGAATATGCTTTAAACAACTATTTTAAACACAAGGGGAGGATCTTACCTTCGCACGCTCCCTCGTACACAATTTATATATTCAACCCATCGAATCCATATCAAGTGTTCAAATAATCATAAAAAGCACAAACAAAAAGACTCAAGACTCTTCACATGTCAAAATACACATTAACGTACTCATATTACCATTAAAATCACCAATCAATTATCATGAGATTCAAATAACAACATGAATATATTAACCTTTACTCTAAACATGCTCGCATACATGAAATAATAACAACGGACTCATCCTAAACATAAAATCATAACAAAAACTAACCCTAGCATGCTTACACACATAAAATCACAAGAAACTAACCCTAACATGCATACTCACATAAAATAATAATAAAACTACTTCTAATCATGCATACGTACATAAAATAACAAGAAAACTAACCCTAACATGCATACTCACATAGAATAATGATAAAACTACTTCTAATCATGCATACGTACATAAAAATCATAATAGAACAAACTCTAATCATGCATATATACATAAAATCATAACAAAGCTAACCCTAACATGCTTACCCACATAAAATCACAATAAAACTACATTAACCCTAAACATGCATTCTAACATAAAATCTCGATAAAATTAACCAACCCTAGACATACATGCTAACATAAAATAATAACAAAAATTAAACCTAATCATGCATGCTCACAAAAAATAACAATAAAAGACAACCCTAATCATGCTTGCTAATATATAATCAAAATAAAACCAATCCTATTCATGATGAACATACTATTATCCTATATTAAAACTACATCCTATTCTAATCATGCATAAACAAATAAGAAACTACCCTAACATGTTAAACATTCTCATAGTAAAAAGAAAAAGATGATCCATCTCATATGAGAATGAAGAGAACTTACATCATAGCATCACAGATTTATGTAAGAACTTAAGAAACAAGAATGAGGTTGAGAATTTACCCTTCTCCCTCCTTCTTGGCTAGCCTCCTCCAAGCTCCTAGCCTTGAGTTCTTACCCCTTCAATGGTGTAAGAATGAAGAGCCTCCAAAAATCTGTAGCCTCCTCTCCCAAAAA
>JAESVK010069040.1:0-13235 GCA_017140935.1 Hamamelis virginiana
GTATCATGTGGTGGATTTGTTTCAGTGGCTTGTGAGAGAACTTTCTATGCTACAAAACCTCATCGATCGAGCCAATGAAAAGGGATGGCGCAGAGAATATCCTTGCTTGCTTTTTTAGAGATTATTTATGATGGTTGAAAGTATTGCCCTATCCAGATATGCATTACCCAATACATATTAGTATTACGATGAGGCAGATGATATCAAGGGAGGTATATTATTAGGAGACATTCACTTTCTGACAATATTGTTGAGCTATACTGTTTCAAGTGATACATGCATTCATGTGTGATACATATTATGTAGTACAAACCTTACTATATGTTATAATTGTGAAGGGATTTATTGCTTCATTTTCATGTTCTCCCATATTTAAACTCATCATCTTCCATTTTAAGCCTAAATATGTCAAGATCTAAGGTTTTTATACTTATATTTGTCTGAGATTATAGGATTTCAGAATTGAAAACTCGAGTTCTGATTTCACGAAAGAAAGATTTGGGGTTATGTTCATAAAGCATGGTTTAATTGATTTGTTTGTAGATTTAAATTATACTTCACTTGTTAGGTTTACTTTCATTTCCTCTAAGATTAAATACCCAAATTTTGGATTTGATTGTGTTAATAAGCCCTAAAGTGGAATGTTTTTGGTTTATAAGCTCCTAATTAGGGAGGTGATTGGTTGTGGTCAAAACTCGTGGGCATTGAGGTGTTAAAGCCTTTCTATTGCTTTTTCTGGCAGTGGTCCCCATCCATTAAGACTATGATACTTGGACGTAGCACCTTACCCAAGGTACCCATATCGACACCACATGACACGAGTATGGATATGGGATTTGTGCTGGATACATGACCTAGTAGTCGAACAATGTTGGAAGCAGAAAAAGGAGGGGAGAGAGAGAGAGGGGGGGGGGGGCGCGCTGAGGGAGAGAAATGGTACCTCATTGGGATTGTTGAAGACATTGTCGGAAAAGGGCTGGAGGCACTGTTGGAAAAACGTCTAGAGATGCTGTAGAAGGAGAGAACCTTCTCATAGTTCCAGGAGTCTCTGGTTTCTATCTAAAGAAACCAATCTGCTTTTAAATTTTCTGTTTTCCAGTTAGTCCTCAATTTTTCTTTTCAAAATAACTGAAGTTCTGCCCTATTGTTTTAAGCCATCAAAATTAATTATTATGACAATGCTCCCATAATGTCAAAATGTTTCTCAATTTACCCTTGCAATTTATTTATCTATTTTATTTATCACATATCCTTACCCAATTTTTTGAATCCTCTTTGTCTGAGTCCCCGTATCCTAAAATTTGAGAATTTGATGAATCTGACTCCTAGACGTACACGAGTTCATGGAATGTAGCCTTCAGATTGTTGTTGCTTAGTTTATGGTCAAATCTAGATCAGTAGCACCCTATCTTAACCTCCTTCAATTCGATTGAATCAGAAGGAATGAATTCCTCATTTGCTGTCTACTTGTTGGGGTTTTCAATTAACCCCCTAACTAATGATATCTTTTGGGGTTTGACCAGAATATATTTGAAACCGAACTATATTTTCAACTTTTTGTTAATAAATTGCCTAAATTAGTGAATGAATTTGGCAATAGCTACAACTATAATTGGGGGTTTTTGTTTATAATTAATTAACCACTTCTATGGGTGATGAAACTTTGAGGGAGAGTGATTGAAACTTCAAACAACATTGTCAGAAAATCAATTTGGTTTTATACCAGGAAGATCATTCATGGAGGCTATTTTCGTGGTTGATAGGAAAGTACAGAGAAAAGGAAAAAGACCTTTATATGTTGTTCACTAATTTAGAAAAAGCCTATGAAAGTGTCCCAAGGGGAATAATATGTTTGTTACTAGAAAGGAAATGCGTACCTATTAGATACATTGATGCAATCAAGGACAAGTATGATGGAGCTATAACTAGTGTAAGAATGACAGAAGGAAAAGCAAGTGAATTATCAATTTCAATAAGCTTACATGAAGGATTAGCACTAATTCCTTATCTTTTTGCTTTTGTTATGGATTAAACTAGAGCAGGGGTTAATTCTAAACTAGAATTATGGAAAAACACCTTAGAATCTAAAAGTTCTAGGTTAAGTAGGACTAAAACAAAATATATGGAATGTAAATTTAGTCAAGCTATGATAAAAATGAGGGTGTTCTATTGATGAGTGGCTGTTGAAGTACTTGAGGCTTCCATTGGGAGGTAATCCTTATTCGGAGGCTTTTTGCAATCTTGTTATTAAAAGAATTGAGAAAAGATCGGATTAGTGGAAAAAAGCTTTGATTTCTAAAGGGGTTAGGTTGATTTTAATTCAATCAATTTTGTCAAGCATTCCTGTTTATTATGTCTCTTTTTAGGATGCGTGTGATGTTGGTAAAGGGTGAAGAAATTGATGCGAGACTTTTTATGGGAGGGTTGTTGGGAGGGTAAGAGAGATCATTTAGTCAATTAGGATATTGTCTCTCACCCTAGAGAGAAGGGGGCGTCTTGCATTGGGTATTCTTGTTGAAAGGAATATTGCTTTATCTCGTAAATGGTTTGGAGATTTCCTATCGAGCATGATGCTCCCTGGCATTCTGTTGTCAAAAGTAATATGGAATTCAGGAGAATGGGTGAGATGTGCAGTTAGGTAGTAGGATTTCAGCTAGGTGTCCTTGGAAATTCATCTCTTAGGATTTGCCTCGTTTTGGGGAGTCCATTTGCTTTGTTGTTGGTAATGGGGAGTGAATTCGGTTTTGGGAGGATGTGTGGAGACCTGGAGGGGGACATAGCTTCTTCAGAGTATTTTCCTTGATTGTATAATCTTTCCTTAAGTAACAATGCTTCTATTTCTTGTATCTGTATTTATTTCTTCAAGTAAAATATTAGCACATTCATTGGGTTTTTTTTTTTTTTTTCTATAATTCTTTCCTTAGTTCTTTGATTGATGATTCCACTATTCCTATTTTTCTCCATACTTGATTTGGAAAGCTAAAGTGCGTATTAAATTCAAGTTTTTTCTCCATTGTTGTGTTGGTCCTAAGAGAATCAATACTAATGATGTGTTCCAAAGGAGGAGACCTTTCTCCAACCTTTCCCCCCAATGGTGCGTTATTACTTGAATGCAAAAGAGCGGAGGAAAATGCGGATCATCTTTTCGTACATTGTTCAGTGGCAGCTTGGATTGTCATAAGCTTTTCAAGATTGCAGGGGTGGTTTCAGTCTTTTCGGCTTCTTGCTCTCATGTATTTAAAACTGATTTTGGGGGTTTCGAAAAGAACAAGAAAGCATTTGTTCCTTTATATACGCTTTTTTGGCTGATTTTTGGGTCATTTGGTTGGAGAGAAATGCAAGGATCTTTTAGGACAGATTTGGGATGCAAGCTCATTCATGGGATAGATATTTTTATCTCTTTTTTTTTTGGCGTCTATTTCTAAGAGTTTGTTGGGATTTTGTTGTTTATTATTGAGACTAAGAGACTAATTGGAGCTCAGTTTGCTAGGATTAGTTATAGTTAGGCATCTATTTTACTTTTATTTTAGTGCTATTTTTGTTTGGTGAGAGGTGTGCTTATCCTCCTTTGTACCTGTTGAAATCCCACATCATCTAAATGTAGGGTTTGTTGTGTCTTCATATACTTGTTTGGGTCCGTCCACCTACAAGCTTATTTTTGTAGATCGAAAACTTAACATGGCACCAAAGCTTTAGTTTCTAAGAGGTCTTGGTTTCACTCACATGTGAGGGGGAGTGTCACGCCCCGAACCCGAATAATTGAATCTTGAGGTATGACCTAAAGTCCAAATTCACAATTAACATATTCAATAAATCATTCCATCTACAATCATAATAAATCAAGATATTTTCGAGTTAGAGCACTAATATTCTCAAAAAAAAAAAAAAAAAGAGAAAAAATTCAATAACTCTGCAACTATGGTGTATAACTAAAGCAATCAAAGCTTCTCTTAAAAGTTTATACTCCTACCTTCAATAAAATGGCTAAAGGCTTATTGACTCCTAATAACATAAAAAAAAGAAAAAAAAAAAGAAAACAGAAAAAACATAATTATCTCATCTACTACCACTAAATAAAAACATAAATAATTGTGCCAAAGCTTCTAGCTCGACTCCACCTAACGAATCTATGAAGGCCTCAAATTAGCTGCTTTTAGGGGCCCATTTGAGATAGTTTCTACTTATGCTTATAAAGCAGAAGAATAAGAGAAGCAAAAGTCAGTTTAAGCAGAAGCAGAAGGAGTTGTGTTTGGAAACTGTATTTTAAAAGTGCTATTGACACTAAAAGTGTTTTTTTGTCTGTTTGGATAACATCTTAAGAAGTTGTTTATAATCTTGAATTGATACTATTACCCTTGCAGAATACTTGTTTATTTTCCTACTTGGCAATAAAATTATAAATAATAAATAATATAAATATAAATAATACATTTATATTTAATAAAATAAGTTTATTTATAAATATATAAGCTTATTTAAAATTATAAATAATAAATAATATTAATAATAAACATGTATTTAATAATTAATATATTAAGGTTGGGACATGGACGGAATATTTTTTGTTGAAGTGCATTGTTAAAGGGCAATATTGGTATTTACATATTTTTGGTCAAAAAGTGAGTTCTACTTATTTGAGAAGTAGGGGGCAAGGTGCTTCAAGGGACTAAGTAGAATTAAGCACGTTAAAAGCACTTAAAAGTGCTTAATTCTACTTATTTTGCCAAACATGCACCAAAAATAAGAGAAGTACTTAAAAGCACTTAAAAGTGCTTGTTCTACTCTTCCCAAACTAGCACTAAGTAACTACTCATCTTAAAAAATATAGTAAAGGTGAGCATAGCGCACACATATAAGCCAAACTGATCGCACGAATATTTAAGAAAAATGAAAATTAATTGATATTAACATATGTTTATAAATCAGAGTTATAAACCAAGTACAAAAGTTATCATACAGATTTTAGATGCTAAATTTAAAAAATATCCAACTTTCAGATAACAGAATATATTACGCTAAATCTCAGGTCAACTATACAAGCAGGCAGCCCATAGGTCTAGATGGATGGACCTGAAAGGCTAAATGATGCTGATATCAAGTGGAGACTTTAAACAATGCATTGATTCCAAAGGCTGATAACTTATCCCCCTTTTGACCTGCGCCAAACTACAGTCGATTTAAGTAGTTAAGAATTTTTAAAGAATGAAAATATATCATGATATATTTTCAGATTCGACGAATTGTGATATCGTATTAATATTTGAAACTGATTTATATCACAATTATATTTTGCTTGACTCATTTTTTAACCATAATATATTTAGTTCATATGAAAAATCTGTTCAAAGTCATATTTTTGTTGAGAAAATTAGTTACAAAATTGTTTTGGGCTTTTGGCTAAATAAAAACAATTAATAAAAGCATATTATACTCCCCTTACCTTAAGCTAAAAGCCTGAAACCTTTAAAATCCAAGTGATCGAAATAGCTCCTAATAACTCGAACAGTCAATTTGGACCTAAAACCAATAGTATTGTTCTTTTGATCTTTACAACATTAACAATATAGCACAGTATAAAAATCAATTCAATAGAACCAGTGCCTCAGTTCAGTTCTTCAGTTCAGCAGTACACCTCCTACTTCATTGTTCCAACCGTTTTGTTTTGTTTTGTTTTTTGTTTTTTTGTTTTTTTTTGTTTTTTTTGTTTTTTTGTTTTTTTGTTTTTTAAATCTTGAATAAGAATTAATTGTCTACCATAAAATTTTTGGTACCTTCAATATTTCTTTATTAGTACCTAACTGCACCAATACAAATCCTAGAAAAAATATACCTAACTTTGCCCATAAACTAAGTACCAGCTTATAGTTTTCTTTACATGGAAGCTGTACTTGTTTCATTATTATTATTATTTTTATATTTCCTTTATTATTCTTCCACTTTAAGATCTATCCACCCTTCATGTATTAACCTTACCCAGGGCAGATCCCACTTCAGAGCATTCTAAAAGAACTTCAAAGGATAAAATCAATCAATACAATTAATATAAAACTTGAGGATGTGGTGGGTATTGAACTAGACTTCATGTCTTCGTTGATAACAGGGAGAATAGTATTAAAGAAGCTGGGATTTGATTAAATAAAAAAAAAAAATATTGCTAGCAGAAGTCCAGCCGTGACGGAGGATTATACTCTTTGAAGCTTCTATAAATAGTTATTTTAATTTTCTGAACAAAATTCACTGATTCAATTCTGATCATTCTTTATTTCCTAAAAATAAATAAATAAATAAATGATCTAATTGAACTAGGAAACCAATCTCTCTTCCCAATTTTCCACTCTCTGCCACCGTAACTTCTCTCTATTTTCCTTTGTAGCCGAGTAGAGTAACCTCTAACCATATATCATTTTTATTTTATCTTATTTTGTTATTTTTTCCAGCCCTTTGTTTGGCTATGAGGAATTTATATACAATCGTGTATATAACTATGTATCTATCTATATCGTACAATATACAAGCTGGTCGTTAACTCATAATAATTTAACTATTATAAGAAAAATTATCAAGCCCTAACCAAACCGTTTCCTCAGTATAGGTATAAATTTCAAAAAATCAAATAGGTGACAGACTAGAAATTTAGCACATAAATATTCTCTACAATTATTGGTCAGCCATTAATGACTTCAAAATGCTTCCACAGTAATGGTTTCCAATCAAACAGTCCCTAAATCTTTCTGAAGTGATAAAATAAATACTGAAAGAATATTTGTCTCACCTTTTCTGCTATGAGTTTCCCTCTTTTCTCTTTGCTTCAGTGGCTATTTTTTTTCCTTCTTGCTAACCGAATCTCTCTCTAGTTACTGATCTCTCTCTCTCTCTCTCTCTCGTTTCCGAAACAAAGAGGTCTTCACAATTAAAAATTAATGTTCCTTAAGTAGGATTCATTCTAACCCAGGCTAGCTAGGGTACAAGTCTAAACCTGTTATGTACTAAAAAAGGTATAAGTCTAAACCTGTTATGTACCAAAAAAAAATCTACTCAATGGTGTTTGGCTGCAAGATTAGTCTATCCTAAGTTTATTTCTAATCTCAAATTTGTGTGTTGTTTAATTAAAAATATATGATTGATTAAAAAAAAAAAAAATGAACCTATGTAAATATGGAGCATTAGCTTGATATACATTTTTTATGCATTCCTTAACAGCTTAAGCTTTTTGGATCAAGTAGTGTTCTAACAATACCTATTTACTTTTTATTAATGATATTCTTCTTTGTTGCTAATCAAAAATAAAATAAGAAATGAATATATTCATAAGAAGGTAGGAGTGGCTCCACTTGAGGACAGGATGAGGAAAAATCATCTAAGATGGTTTGGTCATGTGCAACAACGGCTTAGAAATGCACTCATACAAATGGGTGGATTGATTCTAGTTGAAGGTCTTAGAAAGACAAAGGGAAGCCCTAAAATGAGATGGTTAGAGGTAGTGAGAAAGGTCATGTGTGCTAGAGATCTAATAGATGATATGGCGATTGAAAAAGTTGAATGACGGAAGACGATTCACTTAGCCGACCCCATGTAGTTGGGATTAATGCTTTGTGGAGTTGAGTTGAGCTGTATTAGTGAATAAAATATGATTATTGAAACACCAATGTAAATTCACACCGAATTAGTTGAAATCTAGGAACCAGTTGAAAATGCAAAGTGAATCTCTTGTTTGTTCACTACAATATGTGATTGTGAGCCTATAACTTGATGGATTTGTATTCCATCACATTGAATTCAAAAATATCTTTCAGGAGGATGATGTTCTTGGTGCATAGACGAGGAAAATGAGCATCCCATGCCAAATGATGCAACTTTTTAAGAAAGCACCAATAATGCCACTTGGTTAAACTGAACCGAGACTGTTGGACCATCACGTGGGTGTCCCTCGTTTCCAGAAGCTGGTGAGGGATAGAAGTGATGATGGTAATGGGGTCTTGGCAGTGTTATGTGACATTGATTATGGATGACAGCTAAAGCAAAACAGGATACTAAACATGAGATAACTTTCAATACAAACACACCGTAGTCACAAGGAGCTGTGATGCTTTGCATTAGTGTATACAAATGATGCGCTTTACCAAAAATGGGTGTGAGGTATAATTTAAAGAGGAGGGCTATAGTTAGTTTTCTAGTACCGTTTTGGAATATTATGGCCAATGGTCAACTGGACAAAGTTATGGGACATATGGACCATTATTTTGATCAAACTAATAGACATAGTTTATATGGATGCTAGGCCTATACTGCTAGGATGGAGTGTGATGTATTCTCTTTTCATGTGCCAACACTTTTTAGTGGTTGCAATATCAAACTAGGTTTTCTGCGCATTATGTATTCAGACACATTAGGCATTCATTTTCTTTTTGAAATTAGATTTGGGGCATGTTAATTCAATTATGGTGGGAAGGTGACATGTAATGTATGCTTAGTTTCCTATGTCATGGTTATTTTGTGATTTGATGTTGGTATGCATTATTTTTTGAATCTATATGGACCACTAGGCTTGAATGTTGTTTTTAGTTTGTGCAATTTTTGGTAAATATTTGTCTTGATAAATATTGAAGGAGCTATATCTATTTATTACTTGTAATTTTATAATTGTTATACTTTTATTCTTTTATTTCTTAAATTCTAATATATTTTTGCAGAGTTTCAGTTGAAATCTGAAGGTTTAATAGTGGCAACACTAACCCAGATAAATTTTGATCACATAAAACAGATGTAGTAGCATGATATTTGATGCATTGACTAAATTTAATCTAAATTAATCCTAATGAAATATACTAATATACTAAGCATTACTAGATATTGGGGCTGAACACGCTTCTCCATTTGGGTTAAAGTTAAGTAAGGCCTACAGGTCTTTAACAATTGAAAATGGGCCTGAACAAGCTTCTCCATTAAAATTACGCTGTATTGGGGCTGGATGTAAGTATGTAACATAGTGAAATTAGACATTACGGTCCTACATGCTTTAGGTCTTAAAATTTTCCTAACTTTATTTCCATTGAAGGTTATATTAAATATACGAAGCCTGCAGTTAAATTAACATCAATGTGTGGAAGAGTTAAGAATTCTATCTATGTTACACAAACTCTTTGACTCACCCAACATTGATACCTGGGTGTGGGTACTCCAGTCAGATGCTCCAAAATAGTGGAAAAATCTTTGGAAAGCAGATGAATCTAACACCCGCACTCGACACCCACACCCACACCCGTATTTGAGTCCATGTAACGTAGAATTCTATAAAGGCAAACCAGAATTAGATTGAGTGTTAGAAAATATCCTAGATTTAAGGTAATTTGACCTAATCTTAGTCAAGAATACTAAGATACTAAGAAACATTGATTGATATGGTGTGTCACACGCCACATTATTACTGCCCAGTAAATGACAGTAGGGAGGGTGAATAGTGTCTTGGCAAGCTAAAATAAACTATTTAGGGTGATTTAGTCATATGTCCTTTAGAATAGTGTTTTAACCCACTAAATCCAAGTTAAAACTCTTTAACCCATAAAGTCCTTAATATATTTTTGGACAAAAATATCCTCCATAAATACATTCCGTTTTTTTTTTTTTTTTTTTGTTTTTTGGTAAGTCTCCATAAATACATTTCTAGCTAGATTCTCCCTCTCCCAATTGACCTTCTCCCGCGCAACTTTTTCCGACAACTTTCCCTACGCTGACGACTTTTCTTGAAACCTTCTCGATTTTTAGAAGAAGAAAATAAAATGGAATCAACATATAAATTATTTTTTTATTAGAATAGATAAACTTAAGAACAAGAAGAAAATAAAATGGAATCTAATGGATAAAATACAATAACAGATAAACTTAAAAACTTATAAATTATCTAAATTTATCTAAACACATAAATTATCTAAATTTATCCGTTTGATTAGTGTTACTTGAGATAAAACGTATTGTATTCAAGTTAATTACCATGAAATAGGATACACATATTTATACAAACTAAATAAACTATCTAAGGAAACTCTACAATTAGGAAGCCTAAACTTAAGCTAATTAGACAGCTATACAACAGTAGATTCTGTAACGTAACACTCCCCCTCAAGTTGGAGCATAGATATTGATCATGCCCAACTTGTTACAAAGATAATCAACCCGAACCCCATTTAGAGCTTTTGTGAAGATATCACCTAATTGTTCTCCAGTCTTCACATATCCTGTAGAAATCAAACCTTGCTGAATTTTCTCACGGACAAAATGACAATTAATTTCAATGTGCTTCGTTCACTCATGAAACACAGGATGAGATGCAATATGAAGGGCAGCTTGATTATCACACCACAATTTTGCTGGTAATGAAGTTTTAAGACCCACTTCATTCAAGAGTTGATATATCCACATTATCTCACTCACAGACTGTGCCATAGTCCTATATTCTGATTCAGCACTTGATCGTGACACAACATTCTGCTTCTTACTTTTCCATGAGACCAGATTTCCTCCAACAAAAACACAATAGCCTGATGTGGATCTTCTATCCACTTTGGAACCTGTCCAATCTGTATCTGAGAAACATTCAATGTGAGTGTGTCCATGATTTGTATATAGGATACCACGTCCGGGTGCTCCTTTCAAGTAACACAAAATCTGTTTTAATACTGCCCAATGATGAACTGTTGGGGATGACATGAACTGACTGACAATACTGACAGAATATGCAATATCTGGACGAGTCACGGTAAGGTAATTCAGCTTTCCAACCAGCCTTCGATATTTCTCAGGATCTTCAAATAGTTCCCCATCTCCTGTGAGGTGCATGTTCGGAGTCATTGGAGCACTACAAAGCTTTGCTCCCAATTTTCCTGTCTCGGTTAATAAGTCAAGGACATATTTTCTCTGAGAGAGAAAGATACCCCTTTTACTCCTTGTGACTTCCACACCCAAGAAATACTTTAGCATCCCTAAGTCCTTCGTGTGAAACTGAGTATGAAGGCAAGACTTAAGGGATGAGATCCCCGTAGTATCACTTCCAGTAATAACAATGTCATCCACATACACAACTAAAAGAATGATACCGACTTCTGATTGTTTGTAAAACACAGAATGGTCAGACTTAGATTTTATCATCCCAAACTTTTCAATAGCCTGACTAAATTTTCCAAACCAAGCACGAGGACTCTGTTTCAAACCATACAGAGACTTTCGAAGATGACAAACTCGCCCAGACTCCCCCTGAGCAACAAAACCAGGAGGTTGCTCCATATACACCTCCTCTTGAAGATCACCATGAAGAAAAGCATTCTTGATATCGAGTTGATACAAAGGCCAATGGTGAGTAGCTGCCATAGATATAAACAACCGAACAGATGTCAATTTAGCAACAGGAGAAAAAGTATCAGAATAGTCCACTCCATAGGTTTGAGCATATCCCTTAGCAACAAGACGGGCTTTCAAACGAGCAACTGACCCATCTGGATTTACCTTAACTGTAAACACCCACTTGCATCCTATAGCCCGTTTCCCGGAAGGTAAATCAACCAAGTTCCAAGTACCATTGTCATCTAAAGCATTCTTTTCTTCTATCATTGCATGATGCCAACCAGGATGAGATATTGCTTCATGAACGGTTTTAGGAACAGTAATAGAATCAAGGGATGCAATAAATGAACAAGAGGAAGACGACAAGCAGTTATAAGAAACAAAAGAGGAAATAGGATAAGTGCACTGGCGTTTACCTTTGCGTAACGCAATAGGAAGATCATCGCTTAGGACATCATCGCTCGGGACTGGATCTGATGACGAAGGAGCAGGGGCAGGACATGAATCAAGAGGTTTACGCCTGGAGTAAACTTGAAGAATAGGGGGCTTGATAGGAGCGGGTTCCGATACTGGTCCGGAGGATGTGATGGAATAGACTAACAAATCATCATCCTCCCCCTGATGTGCGGGAGGAGGAGAAGACGAAAAATAGGGTGTGTCTTCCATGAAGGTAACATCAATTGAGACAAGATATTTGTTAAGACTAGGACAATAACATCTATAACCTTTCTGAAGACGAGAATAACCAAGGAAGATACACTTCAAAGACTTGGGATCTAATTTGGTTACATGCGGACGAACATCTCGAACAAAACAAGTGCTACCAAATATCCGAGGATCAACAGGAAATAAAGACTTGTTGGGAAAAAGGATTTTGTAAGGAATCACACCATGAAGAACAGATGAGGGCATGCGATTGATTAAAAAACATGCTGTAGAAACTGCATCAGCCCAAAAAGGTTTAGGAACATTCATTTGAAATAATAAGGCACGTGCAGTTTCAAGAAGGTGTCTGTTCTTTCGTTCTGCTACCCCATTTTGAGATGGAGTATCAACACAAGAGGTCCCATGAAGCATGCCATTCTGAGCCATATAAGTTTGAAACAAAGTTTTCGTATATTCTTTGGCATTATCACTTCGCAAAGTACGAATCGAAACATTAAATTGAGTTTTAATTTCAGCACAAAATGCACAAAAAATTGAAAACAACTCAGAACGACTTTTCATTAAATATAACCAAGTTACACGAGAATAATCATCCACAAAAGTAACAAAGTACTTAAAACCAGGTTTAGACACAATAGGACAAGGACCTCAAACATCAGAATGAACTAATTCAAAAGGAACACTAGCACGTTTATTGACTCTTGGACTCGAACTATGACGATGGTGTTTAGCAAACTGACACGACTCACAATTTAAAGAAGACACCTGACGAAACTGTGGACAAAGCTTCTTAAGCAAAGGAAGAGATGGATGACCCAGCCGACAATGAGCCTCGAAGGGAGATGCAACACCAGTACAAGCAACTGATTGAGGTATTGGTGTGTCAAGAATGTAGAGGCCTCCAGACTCATGTCCTTTACCAATAATCTTCTTCGTCATAAAATCCTGAAATAAGCAATGATCAGGAAAGAATGAAATGCAACAGTTAAGATTGCGAGTAAGCTGGCTTACAGATATCAAATTAAAAGATAAATTAGGTAAATGTAAGACAGATGACAGAGGAAGCAGAGGGGTAGGAGTAATCGAGCCAGACCCACGAACACAAGATGGTGACCCATCAGCTAAAGTAACAGTAGAAGTGGAAGGGTGCGACTTAAACATAGAAAAAAGATTAGAATTACCTGTCATGTGATCTGTGGCACCAGAATCAATGACCCATTTGGAGGATGAGGAAA
>JAESVK010069043.1:0-15150 GCA_017140935.1 Hamamelis virginiana
ATTAAAATATTCATAAAACAGGTTGCCACGTAGGCGACACATCATTCCGGTGCCTTCTTCCAGTTCTTGATTCCGGCCCAATAACATTATTGCAAAGTTGACGTACTCACTTACCGCTGCAATAATCAGCTGAGTCATCCTTACAAGAGAGAGAGAGAGCTGGAAAGACAGAGGATGAGCGGGGTAGGGAAGGTGGTTTGTGTGACTGGTGCTTCGGGTTACATAGCAACATGGATGGTGAAGCTCTTGCTCAAGCGTGGTTACGCTGTCAAAGCAACCGTTTGCGACCCAAGTCAGTTCTCATTCCCAACTCTTCTCTCTCTCTCTCTCTTTCACTTCAATATGTATATATACATACACATTTGTATCATATAGTGTTGTAATAAGTAATACCCTTTCAATTCATTTTCAAGTCTTTCTCGGTTTGCTATTAATTGTTATCTTAATTCAAAAAATTTTAAAGTCAAATAAAAAGTTTCAAGCCTACTGTCTCAACAATCTATGGTCATCATGTATTGCAAGGATATAATTTTGCAGTAGACTAGTGTTTGTGAAAGTGAACTTTAGGACCCAATTGGATGTACGTCCTGTGGAAATTGAATCTCTCCTTTAATGCTTGCATAGCAGCTAGAGCTACAAATCCATGATCTAAAATGGGTTCATTTAAGAAAAGAATGCAAGATATCACCAATTCACTGCAACTAAAGGTATGAGATCAGTTTTAGGAATTATTGAAATGCTGTCATTTCAAATTTTCACAATCATTTGTGAGGATGTTGCTATGGATGTTGCTATTTCGTATAATGGCCTCATTCATGATGAAGAGCAATTCAATTTCCAAGGGATGTCCATATAGGCCCTTAGTGTTTTAATGATATTTTTCCAACTTGGGTATTAGATTTTGTCACTAGTTTCATGAAAAACAGCCATATGACACACACACACACACACACACACACACACACACACACGTGTATATTTGAAGTTATGCCATGACCCAGCTGGAAATCTCAGGATAGCAGTTCTAATAGACCTTAAACTTTCTGCACATCAATCGAGCTGACTTTTCATTAATTTTTAATTTAGTTCACTACCGTCTATATATATTGCAGATGATCCAAAGAAGACAGAACACTTGCACTTGATGGAGCTAAGGAAAGACTCCATTTGTTCAAGGCAAATTTAGTGGAAGAAGGATCTTTTGATTCTGTAGTTGATGGATGTGAAGGTGTTTTCCATACGGCATCCCCTGTACTTTTTTCAGTAACTGATCCACAGGTTGATCCCAATATATTTCTATTGTTTTATTGTAATCTTAGATGCCAATACAATACACTATTCCAATTAGCCACCAATCTTGTGATTGTTTACATGCCAATATACTATTTCAATTATAGCCCTTGCTTGCACTTGATCAATGGAGCCAAGGAGAGACTTCAATTCATTTGTTCAACTGCATTTTTTTTTCCAGATTCATGCAACGGTGCCACCAAATTAAATTGTTGAAAGTACAAATTTTTGTTAGTGCTAGTTTGTTCCTCAAAAACATAAGAAGGGAATTCATTAATATAACATGGGAAGTGCTTTACTAGCAAATAGTCTATACAAAGTGAATAAAACAAGGTCACTTTTGAAACCAATGAATAACAGTAACCATTTTGATCTGAAATGAGTAGTAAAAATGATGCCACTTGAGTTTGTATAGCCTTTTTTTTGTGAAAATCTTTTGTTTGTATGGAATAACAGTAACCATTTTGATTATTAGACTTTTATTGGCTTAATGTTGACATAGAGATACTTGATTTTTTGGTTCCATACTTCAGGAAGAATTGATTGATCCCGCAGTGAAGGGAACACTGAACGTTCTTCGATCATGTACAAAAGTTTCGTCTATCAAAAGAGTGGTTGTAACGTCTTCCATTGCTTCGGTTGTATGCAATGGAAAATCTCTAACCCCTGATGTGGTCGTTGATGAGACTTGGTTTTCTGATCCAATTTATTGTCAGGATACAAAGGTTTGTAGATGTGCTAATTTCTTGGTATTTATTTTCTTCTTTCTTTTTTTCTTTTTCTAAATTTTTATAGAAGATGTGCAATTCTTTTCTAAATGTTGCATTTGAGGATTCTACCGGTTACATTTCTATGATAATTTTACTAGAAACATAAGAAAACATCAGTCATATAGTCATTTTTGTTATATCTGGTCTTAAGGAAATATGGTCATCGTTTACCGAGAAATTAGCTTGTCATGCATAATGATGCATTAAGCTATATCTATCATCTCTTAATCCAGCCAACCCTGTTGGATTCTTGTCATCTGTATAATACTCCGATTCATAACAACGAATCAACCATCTGGTTCTTCATTATGAGATAAAATTACTTATGGGTGGTTGACCATTATCAACTACAATTCTGTAGTAGATGCAGAACATAAAAAATTGTTTCGGTGAAAATGTTTGTGTTCTTGGTTGACATGATACGAATCAGTAATATTAACTATCTTATAACAAAAAGCCAGTAATATAAAACATAACAATATTGTAGGATTGTGGTTTAAATACATTTAAATCATTTAAATCCTCATTAACTAAAGTTATTGTATTTCTCTCCTTCCAATTCATACTATTCTTCATTCAAACTTAATAATTCACCACCCAAACATCCTTGTTTTCTGTAATTGAGAACAGTTCCAGACACTTCTCCTCTTAAGGTCCATTCCCGCTTAAGGAATCCTTTCAAAATTTGAACCTTTTTACATTCCCAACCCTGAAACTCAACCCTTTATAAAACTTCTCATAAATTTTTGAAATAAATTACCAAATTCTTAGGAACCCTCACCATGGGAAAGAGTTATGTTAATTTGCTTTTTTCATTATATTTTTTTCCCAATTTTTTTCACTACATGATCAAAATTTTGGTATTTTGTCAGCTTTGGTATGCGCTTTCAAAAACCCTAGCTGAGGAGGCTGCTTGGAAATTTGCAAAAGAGAATGGAATTAACTTGGTTACGATACACCCAGGACTTGTGATTGGCCCGCTTTTACAGCCAACTCTTACTTTCACTCTGGAAGAGATTTTGAACCTCATGAATGGTACCCTCTTCAGCAACTGATGAGGATAATGCATATGATTTCTACATGACTTTCAGTGCTTACTTTTGTTGCATCAATTATTTTCTTTTTATCTTATGTGACTAAAACAGCATGTGGTGAAAAGTGGAAAACATTTTAGTGGGTGCTGCAGAAATAATGTGGAAATAGGGCAGTTCCTAAAAAAATGCTACAAAATTTTGCCTAGATTGGAGACGTGATTTAAATCTGAATTCTCGGCCTGTTTTTAAGTAACTAACAATTTTTAGTAAAACATAACATTAATCTTTCAAGGGTTCCTATTTTTCCTGAAAATAAGTGCCACTTCTAACCCATGATGTGTGATCTTTAATAAGAGCATAAGTTAGTTCCCCTCTGAATTCTTTGTTCTCCTCTTTCATTTTAGGAAAGACTTGTATGACCATAACAGTTTTGAATGTTTGAGGTGTGAAATTAATTACCGGTAAGTTGTAACTTAATTTGGGTGCATTTGGATGCATCTTTGTGGCAGAGGTGGCAAAATCAAAACCTTATCTGTCAAGTGCCAATCCTTCTAAAGCTGCCCATATTAGGTTGAGTTCAAATTATAAAGTAAGCATGTCAAATTCAGAAAAGACCATATCCTGACCCATTAAAATGGGTGGATTTGAATACAACTGATCTGATTAGTAATTAAATTTTTTAAAAATAGGTTATGACATATTTTAGTATCTTTCAAACATTTCAAATGATTTCTAATGGTTTATTTTAGCACATATATCTAAAATTTATTTTGTTGTATGTTTCTTTTTATGCAGCTCTTGCAACAACTAATGTAACTAATAAGTTGCATTGGGTCTGTTTAACCTTTTTATGATACACGGATTGCAAGAATTGCGAAAGAGAAAAAAGAAAAGAAAAGAAAAGAAAAGTTCCTGTGCAGTACGTAGTTAGCTACTTAATGAAAATAGAAAATGCAAAAATATAGTTCTTGGGAATGTAATTTCATGGATATACTTCTCTTGTAGTCTTTAAGATGGCCCTATTAACTTGAGCCACAAATATTGGTGCTGCTGCACTTTCATTGAATCACTTCATTAATGATGTCCATCATAGTGCATAGTAAAATGGCCAAATGTTCACGAAGAAAATTACACGCTTAACTCTAGTGGCTATAACTAGTTGCTCCCTTCAAACACACCCTCACATATGATTCTTCTGATACAAGCAGTTGAAGTTTACTTAATTTGTGCAGGAGCTCCAAAATTCCCCAGTCCATATTATAGATATGTTGATGTTAGAGATGTTGGTTATGCACATATTCAAGCATTTGAGATTCCTTCAGCCACTGGCAGATATATTTAGTTGGGAGAGTCGTACACTATTCCGAGGCTTTGAAGATTTTGCATGACCTTTACCCTGATTTGCATCTTCCTGAAAAGTAAGTTATTATTAATGTTTGCAAGATCTTTTATGATTTTGATAAAAGCAATGAAGGTTGATTTAAATGCTTCACTGTTATTGTCAGTCCATATATGTTCCTTTTTTTTTTTTTTTCACGAGCTAATGGAATGAAGAGATGTCCAAAGTTGTAGGTGAGCTGTTTCATATGTATTAGGCATTTACAATTTGTCTAGATTTGCTTGTTAGAACTTCATAAACTCGTGTAAGACTCTTTAGATTGCCGTTATAGGAAATGTTAAAAAATAGTGGAAGAATTTAACACTGGTTAGTTTAAGATTGGCAATTTTTTTCCATGCTTGAACTTCAGGCAGATAAAATTACATTTTTCAGCATTGTTTGATTACCAAAAATTGGGGTCTGTTTTGAACTTCTTGTTGCTTTTCTGTTTCATGCTTCATGCATTCTGCATTAAACCAATGATTGATTTTAAATGCCCAATTTTTCTAGTTTGCTTTTGTCACTTAATGCAATTTCCTCTGTTAGATCATGGAATACTTAGAAGAACTGCATGTGTTTTTCATTGTGGCAGATGTGAAGATGAGAAGCCTTTTGAGCCAATTTACAGTGTGTCAAAAGAGAAAGCAAAAAGTTTGGGCATTGACTTTATTCCTTTGGAGGTTACCTTAAGGGATACTGTTGAAAGCTTGAAGGAGAAAAACCTACTATGTTTCTGAATCATAAACTTACTCTGTATCTCAAAAACTTACTCTGTATCTGAATTATGGCATGGAAAGGAATTGCTGGTTTTGAGCATTTCATATTCTCAATTGATGTTTATTGTTTCTGTATGCATTGCTGAAACATTCTAAAACCTGGCCTTGGCCCAGTTTTTTGTAGAATTCTAATAAAACTAGTGATATTTTGAAGAATTAAATAAAAATAAAAAAAAATAAAAAAAAAACCGCAATTTTTAACTGTGATATTTTTTTTACCATCCGATACTTGTGGTTAGTATCACTAAAAAGCAGGGGACCAAGAGCCGGCCAAAGATGCTTGTGTTTGTTATTTGTAGAATTATCATATTTGCTCATGTGGTTGATTGGTCATTATCATGTTTGTGTTGGCGTTTGTCCTTAATATTTGTAGGATACTAGGATGAATAGAAAATTTGTTGCTTACCCTTTGTCTGTAACGTTTATGATAGAAAAGGAAACAAAACAAAGTTGACATACTCACTTAACCACTGCAATAATCAATTCAGTCATCATTATAAAAGCAGGAGAGAGAGAGAGAGAGAGAGAGAGAGAGAGGGTGAGCAACGCAGGGAAGGTAGTGTGCGTGACTGGTGCTTCTGGTTACATAGCAACATGGCTGGTGAAGCTCCTACTCCAGCATGGTTACACTGTCAAAGCAACTGTTCGTGACCCAAGTCAGTTGTCCAATCCCAACTTTTCTCTCTCTCTTTCTCTTTCATTTCAATGTGTATATAGACATACATATTTGTATCATACAGTGTTTGTAATAAGTAATAACCTTCAACTCATTTTCAAATCTTTCTGGGTTTGCTTAATTAATTGTTATCTTATTTCAAAATTTCAATTCTACTATATATTGATCATTTTCAAATCAGTCATATTTTTGTATCCGGCAATCTCTGATACCACTTGTTGCAGCGAAAGCATTGCGCCTATAATTATAATTGCCTAAAAATCAAGCACCCAAAATATTTTTTTTTTTCAAGATTTCGGTAACCCACGAAAAATTGGAGGATTTTGTGCAAGAATCAACAGAGGAAGTTGGTGAAAAACGAAAAAATCACAAACCACACAATCATTTCAGGGCTGCAAAAATTGGAGGATTTTTTGCAATAGAATAGTGTTTGTAAAAGTGAAATTTAGGACCTGTTTGGATTTCCTGTGGAAATTGAATCTCTCCTTCAATGCTTGAATAGCAGCTAGAGCTACAAATGCATGATCTAAAATGGGTTCATTTAAGAAGAAGCAAGGCATCACCACAATTAAAGGTACAAGATCAATTTTGGGAATTCTTGGAATGCTATCATTTCAAATTTTCACCATTATTTATTAGGATGTTGCCAGTTCCTATAATGGTCTCATCCATGATGATGAATTTGTACATAGAACACAATGCAGCAATTCAATTTCCAAGGGATGTCCAAATAGGCCCTTAATGATATTTATCCAACTTGGGTATTAGATTTTGTCACTAGTTTCATGAGACCTTCAACTTTCTGCACATCAATTTAGACTTTTCATTATTTTTTAATTCAATTCATTATTGTCTATATATACTGCAGATGATCTAAAGAAGACAGAACACCTACTTGCACTTGATGGAGCTAAGGAAAGACTTCATTTGTTTAAGGCAAATTTACTGGAAGAAGGATCTTTTGATTCTGCAGTTGATGGATGTGAAGGTGTTTTTCATACAGCATCCCCTGTTCTTCTTTCAGTAACTGATCCGAAGGTTCATCCTATTATATTTCCATTGTTTTATTGTAATTTTTTTATGCCAATATACTATTCCAATTAGCCACCAATCTTGTGATTGCTTACATATATGCCAAAATACTATTCCAATTAGAAGACTTACTTGCACTTGATGGAGCTAAGGAAAGACTTCATTTGTTCAACTGCATTTTTCCCAGATTGATGCTACCAAAATTGTTGAAACTTCAAATAGTCTATACAAAGTGAAGGGAAGTCATTAATATAACATGGGAAATGCTTTACCAAAAAATAGTCTATACAAAGTGACCAAGACAAGGACACTTTTGAAATCGATGAATAACAGTAACCATTTGATTTGAAATGAATAAATGAATAGTAAAAATCAAATGCCACTTGACTTTGTATGGAATTTTTTTTTTTTTTTTTTTTTTTTTTATATAATTTCTTATACTATAGCTCTGTACATGATAGAAGTTCTACCATGAGATACCATGATGTAATCTTATGTTCACTTGTCTGCAAGATTATTAAACTTTTATCGCCTTAGTGTTGACATAGAGCTACTTGATATTTTGGTTCCATACTTCAGGAAGAATTAATTGATCCAGCAGTGAAAGGAACTCTAAACGTTCTTGGATCATGTACAAAAGTTCCATCTATCAAAAGAGTGGTTGTAACGTCTTCTATGGCTTCGGTAATATGCAATGGAAAATCTCTTACCTCTGATGTGGTTGTTGATGAGACTTGGTTTTCTGATCCAATTTATTGTGAGGATACAAAGGTTTGTAGATGTGCTAATTTCTTGGTATTTATTATCTCTCTTGCTATTTCTTTGTTTTCTAACTTTTTTATAGAATTCAATTCTTTTCTAAATGTTGCATGTAAGGATTCTGCCTGTCATATTTCTATGATAATGTCACTACAAATATGAGACAGTACAAGAAAAATACCCTTATTGCAACGAGAATTATTTAATTTTAGAGAACTTTTTGGGTAAAAATAATTCTCTCCTAAACGCCTATTCCCGCCTTGAAACTCAACCCTTTATAGAACTTCTCATAAACCTTTGAAATAAATTCCCAAAGTCCAGGGACCCCTCACCACTTTCGGGAACAGTTAATTTAATTTGCATTTTTTTCATTATATTTTTTCCCAAATATATTTTTTACTATATGTTGATCAAAATTTTGGTATTTTCTCAGCTTTGGTATGCGCTTTCAAAAACCTTAGCTGAGGAGGCTACTTGGAAATTTGCAAAAGAGAATGGAATAGACTTGGTTACAATACACCCAGGGTTTGTGATTGGTCCACTCTTACAACCAACTCTTACTCTCACTGTGGAAGAGATTCTGAACCTCATAAATGGTACTCTTCAGCAACTAATGAGGATAATGCATATGGTTTAATTTTTCTTCCTACATGACTTTCAACACATGCTTTATCTCAATTATTAATATTTAATTACTTCATCCAAAAACCCAATGTGAGTAAAATACAAGTGAGAAATGATATAAAAAGGTAATGCTCATAGAATTAAATCACATATGATTCTTGTTATGCAAGCAGTTGAAGTTTACTTAATTTGTGCAGGAACTCCACAATTCAAAAGTGCAAATTATAGATTTGTTGATGTTAGAGATGTTGGTTATGCACATATTCAAGCATTTGAGATTCCTTCAGCCACTGGCAGATATTGTTTAGTTGGGAGAGTTACACACTATTCCGAGGCTTTGAAGATTTTGCGCGAGCTTTACCCTGCTTTGGATCTCCCTGAAAAGTAAGTTATTATTAATGTTTGCAAGATCTTTTATGATTTTACAAGTCTTTCTATATTTCTTTTGTTTTTTTCAAGAGCTAATGGAATAAAAAAATTGTCCAAAGTTGTAGGTGGGCTGTGTTTCATTTGTAATAGACACTTACAATTTGTCTAGCTTGTCTTGTTAATTAGAACTTCAATGAACACTGTTTAAGCCTCTTTAGATTGCCATTTTTCTAGAAGTTTGCTTTTGTCACTTGATGAAATTTCCTCTGTTACATATATCATGGAATACTTAGAAGAATTGCATGTGTTTTTCATTCATGGCAGATGTGAAGATGAGAAGTCTTATGAGCCAGTTTACAATGTATCAAAAGACAAGGCAAAAAGTTTGGGCATAAACTTTATTCCTTTGGAGGTTACCCTAAAGGACACTGTGGAAAGCATGAAGGAGAAAAACTTCTTCAGTTTCTGAATCATGGCATTGATTGCTAGTCAGGCAAATTGATACAAAGAAATGGGTCTAGCCTTAAAAGTCATTATTTGAACTTCATTTTGGCAAGGATTTGCTGGTTTTGAGCATCTTATCTTCTTCAATCATCTCAATGAATGCTTAGGCAGTTGAAAATTTGAAATCATAGATCTAGATCTCGAACCTTATTGCCTTTGAAATCGTCCATATCTTTTTCTCTTCTTTTTTCCTTTTTTCCTTTTTTTTTAATCTAAATATATGTTGTGTGGGAAATTGCATAGTGAAATTCGCAGTGAATTATGGTTTCTTTGAATCTTTTGCACTGGGATGTGAAGAAAACTTCAAATAAAAATAAATTTTCACTAAATTGGAAATTTGGAAGTAAGTTTCACTGCACTAAAAACGAATTTCAATACATTATATGTAAAATTCACTAATAGTGATGATCGGTAAGGAAATTTAATTTGTGAAAATATTCACATACTGCATTATCTATAAATTTTATTGCACGGTCTCGTCATAATCAGTAGGTGCATTGAAATTTAATTTGTGTTGAGAGAGAGAGAGATGAGAGAGAATGACGAGAGATTTGTGGGAAATGTTTTTGAAATAAATTAAATAAGGAAGAGAGAGACATGTGGAATATTTTTGGAATGAAATAAGAGTAATACTAAATAGACAAAATTTTAGACCAAAATTTTTAAACCATCTGATGTGGCAATTATATAAAATCTTTGCTTTCGTGCATTTTTAAAATACTCGAAAGTTGAGGTTCTACCATTTTGCCACATTATTTGAATTAAAAAATTTACTCTAAAATTCGGCCAATTTGGCATTTTTCATGAAATAAACGAGGTGAAATAGTAGAAATATTTTTGAAAGATTTTTAGCTATTTTTTAATTGAAAAGTAGTTTTGTCCACAAGTGTCAAAAGAACTTTTGAGGAGAAATCCTTTTACTTTAACTTTCAGAGTAATTAAAATCTTCTAAATCAGGACATCTCACTTAAATGTCCTCAAATTAATTGGTTCATTAATTTTAAAAAAATACCACCAAAAATTAATCCAAAATAAATATTGAATAAAAATTAAAATCCTAACACTGTTTTTTGTCAAAAGATCAAAAAATTAAATGATAAAAGAAAAAAAAAAAAAAAGTCCATTTTGGAAGTTATAGGAAAGATATTTTAAAAAACCGACCGTGAATTGGATTAGATAATATTCTTATGGATGTCATGTCTACCAAAAATCACAATGATCCGATAATCGGTTTTCAACATACAGTCTGTGAAACGCTTTGACAGTATTTACCATTGGATGCTGTCAAAATTGTTTAAATGTCTGTACTTTAAAAATCAACCATTGGATCACTGTGATTTTTGGCAGACATGACATACATATAAAGATTATTTAATCCAACGGTCGATTTTTCAAAAGTACGTCTCCCAGTGAAAGTGTCCCTATAGGATCGGTTTTGTACATATAACATTACTTGTGATAATAAAAATAAAAAATTTAAAAGAAAGAGAGGATGTGCTCCAAATACAAATTGATCAAGAATTTTTATTGTTTGGTATTAATTTTTCCAATAATTTTAAAATATACAATATATATATATATATATATATATATATAGGTCGTTTTTTCAAGAATTAAAATAATTATGCGCCGATGTCTTCAAAGCATTTTCAATGCAGTGTGCTATATGATATACTCCGTAGGTACTATTGTCAAAATTTGGAATTGGTACACAAATATCTTGCTCTAATGGAGTCTCAATTTTGGCAATATTGACAATCCTTGATGTCAAATTTGGCATCTTAGCACTTGCTATTTGTACCAAATCACTCTCTTCGAAAAGGTGGAAAATGCGCGCTAAAATATACTCCATAGTATTAATGCATTTGAGCACATAGATACCAAAATTTGGTATTGATACAAATTTGTGCCATTTAAGGAGCCTAAATTTAACTTTAGCACATCAAATGGTGCAAATGCATAGAAGATGCCCTTAGAAAGAAAATTAACGGTTAGATCAGGAAGTATGCATCCTGAAAATAAGAGATATTTAATGGGATTGCAGCACATGGGATGTCCATATATAAGTTATTTGAGGACACACTGATAAAATAATTTTTATATACAAGCATGAACTCAAATAATTCATGCGTGGATGTTTTATTTTTAGAGGTATGCTCCCCAATTTGGATTTCTCAAAAATATTGTTGAGAAAAACTGTAAAAATTTTCGGTGATCACAGTTTCTTATAACTATATATATTTTAAAATTCTGACATTGCACTGTGACTTTTAGCATGTATGATATCAGTAAGTATAATATATAATGCAACGATCAATTTTTTAAAATATGCATCTTCCAATAATTTCTGACCTTTCATTTTGACCTAACTTATATAAACCTATGCTGAATATATATATATATATATACACACACCATAGTAGTAAAATAGAAGCTGATCAAATTCAACTTTTTATGTTCCGACAAACACTTCTTACATAGCTGCATGTGTACAGAATATAAAACAACACGTAGAGGAGTCATCAAGCGCTGTGTATGTGGGAGCTGCCAACTGGTAACTTCGTGGCATCAAACACGCCCTAACCTCAGTCTGGAAGTTTTAAGAAGTTTCATTATCATTAATCATTATGAAAATTTAAAATATAAAAAATTTGTCGCAGGCAGTGACAAAACATGGAAGCACCTAGAAAGTTACCAGGAAAATTCTACAAACATCAAACCGCCACATGCAGGGTCCGTCTCTAATCTCTATAATCTCTATAAAGACTCACTTCACTTCCATGCAAGGACGAAGCCAGTAATTTGACTGAGAGGGCCAACTTTAATTGATTTTAATTCTTTATCTCAATTCAAAAAACATAGGATTTTTTTGTTTTGTTTTGTTTTGTTTTTTTTTATATCATAATAGTTTGTGATAGAAAAAATTACAAAAAATTATAATCCATTGATATTTTTATAAATATATTTCATCTCAATACATTTACAATTGTTCTCGACGAGGTCCCATTTTTTTTTAAAGGAGTTTGACTAAAGGTCCTCATTTAGAAGATTTCCATGCTAAAAGTCCTCTTAAAAGGTTTTTCTTCCTAAAAGTCCTTTTGGCATGAATTGGACAAAAATACCCCTCCTCTCTAACAACCTTCAACGCCACCTACATCCCTAACCTCCGGGTTCACTACGTCAGACCACGTAGTGACTTGCGTCAGTTTCCTATGCCGGAAACGCAGGTCACTACGCTAACGCAAGTTACTACGCCGGAAAATACAGGTCACTATGCCGGAAGCGCAGGTCACTATGCCGGAAAACGCAGGTCACTACACACACACACAAAAAAAAGAAAATACAGCAAAAAACCGCGGAAAATCCAAAAAAAAAAAAAAAAAAAAAAAAAAACTTTTTTTTTCCTACATTTTCCAATCAACCAAACAAAAATTTAATTGATTTTTTTTTCCTTACATTTTCCAATCAACCAAACAAAAGAAAATTTTAATAAAATTCCCCCATTGTTCCACCGATCTGCACACACAGTGGAAGATCCCGTGTTGATGAAAGCCTTCAAACGCCTTCCAAATTTGCCACCGCTCGCCGGATCTAGCAACCGATGGTCTCGAATCCGATCGTCTTGTAAAGACAAGCTCGAAGATTCTCTGATTCACGAGCAAGCTCTTGCTGCTGCTGTCCTCTTTCAGCAACACCAACAACAGCAGCACGGCTCTGTGCCGTTCGATCGATCGACTTTTCTCAGATTTCCCGATCTTGGATCAAAGAAGCAGACTCTGAGGAGTAATCTGATTGGGGTTTTATTGAAACAAGTAGAATCTCTTTCCTGTTTACACACGATTTCTCATAGTCGAAGCTCATTTCTGCAATTAGCAATGGCGGCGAAACACTTCTCTTCCCATTTTTCGCCCTTACTCTACTGGTGCACTTTTCATGTTTTGTATAATATGGGTAATTAAATTCAAGCATCAAACCATTAAAAGTAAAACAGAGTATTAAATGCAATAAACAGAGCATGTTCAAAGGTATAAACAGAGGTATAAACGGATCATCAAACCATTAAATTCAAGCATCAAACTATTAAATGCAGCCGTAAATTCAAGCAAACCATTAAATTCAAGCAAATCTTTGCCGGCGAGGCAAAGGTTTGCTCCTTCACACACCATGGCTCTCTCCCTCTGTGAGGGCAACAAAGAGAAGAAGAATAAGAGATAAGGAGAAGTGCCATCGTGTGGATAGGGGAAATTGTGTCACTAAAATAGTTAAATTTTAAACAAATAGGACCTTAGGCATTAAAATTTATCTAATTGGGACTTTTTCAAAGAAAAAATGTTTGGGTGGACTTTAGCTACTAAATACTTTTAAAATAGGACTTTAGGCCAATTATCTCCTTTTTTTTTTAAAGCGTTGAATGATAGCTTCGTTATCAATGCTATCAAATACATCTCTTTCAATAAGCACAACTAAGCTATCATTCATGAATTGATATCCTTTGTTGGCTCCTGGCTAGTTGTTATTATGGGTTGTGCCTTTGAGTCTTGACTCTTGATACTTGAGAATTCGATTGAATTAAGTCTTCACTTTTGATTCTCGAGCAATTGAACAAAGATAACTAAACCATGAGCAATTTATATGAGTTAGACTTTTCTAGAAAAGAAAAGTTAAAAGATTCTAAAAAATTTCACACATCCATCATATGCAATTAGGATTTTTTTTTTTTATTTTTTTTTATTTTTAAGAAATGCGGATTTTCGTTAATAGTTCAAAATTTGTTTAAATTGAGAAGCCTTAGCGTAAACACCATTCTGGTTTGGTCGGTGGACTGGTTCAGCGGGCTGGGAAATTTTCACATATTTTGGCATAATTTCAAGCTTCCAAATATAATTTTCTCGGTAACCAAACAAATGCAAATCAACAACCAAATATCAAATAGCAACCAAATATAAATTTCTGGACAATCAAATAAATGCAAATGAAGAACCAAACTACAAATAGCTTTCAAATTAAATTTATTTTCTCGGCAATCAAACAAACTCAAATCAGCAATAATCAAACAAGAACGATTAATCATTCAACCAAACAACTAGTATTTAACCAAATGGAAAAAAAAAATAGAAAATATACCACCGTTTTCATCACCAACATTGCATTTCCTCATCGATGCGACTGTCTAAGAGAGATCGAGTTTCGAGAGACCAAGAGCCTAAGGTAACCTTATGGCAGTGATATATATTTTGGATTTGAGCCGTGGTTGAGAGATGAGAGGGTGAAAGATTGACAGAGAAGTGGGAATGAGAAATTGGGAGTTTGGGAATGGGAAAGGAAGATGAGAGGATTGAGAGATGGGGCGTGAGAGTGGAAAAGAAGAATCGGAGAGAAGAAAAAGAGATGGAAGGGAACGGGGAAATATGAAATGGATTTTATGTGTTTTGACTTTTCTTTTCAAATTTGGGAAAGTGTAACTTATATATATATATATATATATCGTGTTTATGGCATGGAAGCATGGACGAAGACATGTTACGCTCCATACCTTTTATAATTACCTTCTTGCCATCTCTCACACACACTATATATATATATATATATATAGAGAGAGAGATCTTTTTCTTGTTAGTTGTTGAAATTTGGATCTCGTTTTCGATCGGATGAGCTGAAACAATGATGGTGGAAGTGGTGTTGTTGGATATGTGGGCGAGTCCTTTTGGAATGAGGGTGAGAATTGCGTTGAGAGAAAAACATATAGAGTATGAATGGAGAGAAGAGAATATGAACAACAAGAGTTCTCTGCTTCTGAGCATGAACCCGGTTTATGAAAAAATCCCGGTTCTCATCCATAACGGGAAACCGGTTTGTGAGTCTCTCATCATTGTTCAATACATTGATGAGGTTTGGCATGAAAAGGCTCCCTTGTTGCCTTCTGATCCTTATGAGAGAG
>JAESVK010069045.1:0-11708 GCA_017140935.1 Hamamelis virginiana
TTTCGATCAAAGTTTGATATTTTTTCTTATCCAATTTCATTTTTTGAAAATGTTCCATCAACTTCGACAAGAATATGTCAGTCCATTTTGGCATAATTTTAATTTTTTTCAAGAGAAATATAATTTTAATTGTATTTATACTACCGTGACAAACTTAATGTGATAAGTATGACAACATGTGCTTGTCTTAAAGTACACGCAACAATAGGTGAGAAAATGCAAATGCTCAAACTAAGAAGGATAAGAGTGAGCTCGTCATTGCAGACATTTTTATGATTGAAAGATGGATAGAGGAAATTTTATGGAGTAGACAAGTTCATCTTGGTGTCTGTACTTCAAAAAAATTAGAAATTTTGACTTACTAGGCCAACTATCAACTTAATTTTTTTGAGCATTAACTGATGTGTAATGGGCGATAATATTGTTCATATTTAGATATTATTCCTATAGATTAGAAGCTGGAAAACTTTAGTTGGGAAAAAAAATGGAGAAAAGTGAAGGGAGACCCTTCAAGACATGACTTTTTTTTTTGGAAATAGTTTGGAAGTCATGAAAATAAAACTCTTTAAAAAAAAAAAAAATCTGTGAATATTGATGGACGTATCAACCCACTAGAATAGTTCAGATGATTAAAGACTGCACCTTAAGAAATAGAGGTCTCAAAATCGAATCTTAGTACTTAGACTATTTAGTGGATGAGATTTGTACTTGATATCGTCTAATCCTATGATTAATTTGAGCCTAAATTTTAGTAGGAATAAATTTAAGATATTCAAAAGTGGAGAGGAAAAAAAAAGCGAATTTCATTACCGGAGTCCGATTTGCGCCTAATTGAAGCTTAACGAACCCAAACGACGGCCCGAAATGCCGCTTCATCATTTCAGCCTGAATCTCCGACAACTCCATATTGGATAAATCCGCCGACGGCGGATCGAACTCTTCCGTCGAGGGTTTTGATTTCTTGCCCCATTCTTTCCAAGCATCGTCCTCCTCATCGTCGATCACGTCGTCGAGGTCGTCGGGAATGTGGATTCTCGCCTTTCCTCCGTTGGCGAACCGGAGAATTGCTGCATTTTCGGCGACGATTAGGGTTAGAGCGAGAAGAAATGGGAAGAGAGAGGATCCGTTCATGATTTTTTTGTGGAAGTAAGTAAAATGAGTTGAATAAAAATTTTCAGAGTGGGGTTTGGTTAAGCAATAATGTTATTGGGTCAGAATGAAGAACCGGAAGAAGGCACCGGAATGATGTGTTGCCTACGTGGCAACATCATTTAAGAATTTTTTAATGAGGAAATTTGAAAATTTGACCTCGATATCCGCGAGGTCTGCAACAGCACACAGTACCTTCTCTCTTTTCTCTCGATTGAAACAAACCCAGCTTCCATCTCTCTCTTTCTCTCTAACAGCACAGTACCAACTTCCATCTCTCTCTTTCTCCACCATCGCTGACGACGCAGTGGGGCTGGCGGTGACGTGCTCCGGCAGGGAATGCGCCGGCGGTGAGGAAAGACCCACTCCATCTCTCTACAGCTTCCACTCCATCTCTCTCTTTCTCTCTAACCCTCCATCCTCTCACGCCAAACAAACCCCTGCTTAATTTTGCATTTTTGATTATGGGGTTTCTTCATAACTTAATAACTGATGCAGTGAGGCAATCAATTTTTCATTGGATGTCTGGTTACACCCTCAAATGACTGGGACAACTCTCTAATATAGAAAACTTCAGAGAGAGATTGCAATTTGAAATTTTGACCAGTAAAAGCTTCATTAATTACCTTGCCAGGAACTTCCATGTTGAAAAGTCTTTTAGTAAAGCTCATGGTGTTGATTTAATTATATGTTCTTGTGTTATGTGCTTATGTTGTTATTGATTTTTGCAAATCTAGGTCAGCAATTTCTTTACCATGTTTGTCAAATCAACTTGAAGTCCCTAGTTAATGTTTTCTTTGTGTCTTTTTTATGGAGGAATGTTTACATCTTCAATCATTGGTTCATGAAGAGAGGCAGTGAGAGAGAGAGAGGCAGTGAGAGGATGGAGGGTTAGAGAGAAAGAGAGAGATGTAGTGGAAGCTGTAGAGAGATGGAGTGGAAGCAGAAAGCAGGGGTTTGTTTGGCGTCAATTAGGAGAGAGAGAGAAGCTCCACTGTAATGTTGCAGGCTTTCTCGGGGTCCGAGTTGAAATTTTCAAATTTTCTCACCTTCTCTCGCACGTTTTTGTGCTGTTAAAATAATCCATAAATCATATGCCACGTAAGCGACACATATATCCGGTGCTTTCTTCCGGTTCCATCTTCCGGTCCAATATCATTATTGTTATTCAAGAGTATATATAGGTTTTGAGGTGTGCACTTTGTCTTAATATACGCACTACCTGATCACATTAGAATAGGGCACGTATGAGGTGATCAACTAACAATCACTTGTTTAGGAGCTAAATGATTTTTTTTGGTAATAAATTTTGAAATTTACTAAATGGATGGGATTTTCTTTTCTTTTCTATTCTTTTCTTTTTCCAAGCAACGAGTGTCCGGAGTAATCTCCTCTCCCCACACAAGGCCACCATTTCATAGAGTCGTTTAACGTCCAGGTTAATAGTCCCGACTAGTGGTTAGTTAAGAGAGGGTGGTTAGTTTCGAATCTGGAATGTCTGAGTTTAAAGTTCATCCCTTTGCTACATAACTAACTCTAATTGGTTGGATGGTTATTTTTTTAAAAAGGGATAAAAGATTAGATCAAATTATATGAAATTTCTTTTGCAAAAAAACCAAGGAACCAAACCCCAATATGATGAACCACACTTTCTTCACTCTTTCTGTTTAGCTGGGTTTTTTTTCTCTTCTCCCTTTTGGATTTGCAAATTGCTGGTGATTGATACAAATAAAAGACTGTAAAAGATAGAAGACTAAAGAGAGAACACCAAGGAACTCATGGTGACCGAATACCCAATCTACCCCACTTCATGTGCAAATGCCTACAAATACACATAGAGAGAACATCAAGGAACTCATGGTTTGGGCCGGGTTGCTTGATTCGGCCCATACCACAATGTTTAATTAATCAAAATTTTAATGATTAGCTATATGAGAATTTGAAATAATATATATTTTTATACATAAAATATGTTTTTTTTTTTTTTTCAATAATTTTTCTTTTAAATATACTCTTATAAGTTTGGGCTTGGGATTTATTGAACTTCATGGTCATGATTGGATTGATTAACTTAGGCCCGAGGTCAAGCTAGGTTGTGTTGGGCTTGGACAACATATTGCTATGAGTGCAGATATTGCAATCCAAATGAACTATAAGTATACCATAATTTTAATATTTCCAATAATGCTCGAGTGATTTTACCTTTTAAGACAATTAAAACCCTGAAAATGTCTAATATGTCCTAACTGAATTGTTATCTACACCCCAAGTTAAAAAGTCATACAATACTCATATCAACCATCTCCTTCTCCTTATTCTTTACAAACCCTAATCCCTCATCTAAACTCTACTCATTTTCCTTCTTTTTGGTCCTTATCCATCTTCATTCTCCATCTCCGTCTTCCTTTCTCCCTCATTTTCATTCATCATCCCATACAAACCCACATAATCTATCAAGCATACATTGTTTAGATTCAAGGATTTAAACATTGTTTGTTTTCTCTACAACTATAAGAAGATAAAATGAAGTCTAGTGAGGCCAGTAGTGGTGATCAAGTAAGTGTTTTGAAGCATTCATGTTTTCTTTTTTTTTTTTCCACAAAATCCTAGACTGTTAGGTTATTTATAGTTCATTGGGATTGCAATATCTGCACCAGTGCACCCTATTGCTATACTATCCTGGCTAGAACCCAACCCATACAGCCTGGTGGTGCATGCTGTGTGTATGCATTCAAGTATTTTACCTCACTTTATCTCTTTATTTAAAAAATATATTTATTAATTAGTTTAAAATAATAATATAAGACAATTTAATGAGCAGTGAGTTATATTAATTAGTTTTATATTAGGGGAGTAATATCGGCGCTCCACGCCTCCCCTCCTGCGCTCCACCCTGGTCAACACAATGGCTCAAATGACAAATTTGCCCTTATGTCAAGCTAAATTTTATTTTATTTTTCATATATTCTGTATTTTTTGAGTCAATTGTAGAATATTTTTTAAAAAATCAATTATTGAATAAAATACTTATCTTATGAATGTCATGCTTGCCAAAAATCACAGTGATCCAACAGTCATTTTTTAAAAAACTAACTGCAAAAAAAAAAAAAAAAAAGTGCTTTATTTGTTCTTCAAAATATCATTGTTTTGCAGACTATGTTTTTAAAAAACCGTCAGTTGGATCACTGTGATTTTTGGTAGCCATAATATTCATGAGATGAGTATTTTATCCAATAGTTGATTTTTTAAAATATATTTTGCAACTAACTCAAAAAATACAGAATATATGGAAAAAAAAATTAGCAAAATTTTATTTTTTAAACAAACTAACTCACATTAAAAAAAAAAAGGTTACTCAATAGATTTATAGAAGAATTATATTTATTAAATATCATATAGTAGTAAAATTAAAATAAGCCAAATTTATCTTTAATTAGCAAAATTTCATATTTTTCAAACAGTCCCTTTACCCTTTCTATATGGCTAAAAAAAAATAGAAAAGGAAAATAAAAAGGGATACCACTGATTTGGTAAAACATAGAATCTTCCAGTTAAAAAGGAATAATCAATTGCAGTACATACTGTAAATGCGATGCATGATCTTGGTCGCATGTAGTATGCACGTGCATCACGTCACGTGCACGCACATGCCATGGACGGCTGAGATCGTATACCGCACTGCGGTACATACCGCAAGTGATTATTTCAGCCAATTAGATGGGTTGAAGTCTATTAATTTCTTTGAGAGACTTAAATAAACTTTAAAAAAGCCTAAACAATTTTGTCCTAATATTCTCAAGCTTACATAAACTTTAGCATTCTAATCCCTAATTTTCTATGTTTAATTAGTGGCCTCTTTTGAATTGTCTTTTACGTGTCTATGGTTTACATTGAATTAATTAATTACAATATCTTTTAATTAATTAATTATCATCGAGATAACCTCTATGTAAGGCAAGCTCGATGATTAGTGGATTAGCGATTGATGAGGATTTGGGACTCTTAATTATGATTTTCACTCAGTTGTCATGTCAAATTGACAAGTAGGACACCCTCGTCATAAAATAAAACAAAAAGTTGACAAGTAATCACATGATGTCCCCCCTAGGTCTGACATTTATTTTTTGTAAACATCATTAGTGCATAATTTATTTATTCTATATATCAGTATCCAAGTTCTTATCCACATGATTTACAAATTTAAAAATAAAGAGATTTATTTTTATTTTTTTCAATAAAAAAATAGATCCACATGATATTTAGACCACAATGATTGATTTGGAATATTTAGACCGCAATGATCAATTCGGAATATTTTGTATGATTTCTACAAGGTGGTTGGTTCGAAACTTTTATACTATGGAGTCTTTCACTTTTTTGTTTTTGTTTTTTTTTTTTTTTGTTTCATTTTCGTCGGTTTTGTTTTTTGTTTTTTGTTTTTTGTTTTTTTATTTTCTAAGCAATATTGTAGGTGAAGAATTGGCATGGATTACTTGAATAAAAATTATTTATTTTTATTTTTTTCAATAAAAAATTGGGGCATGATTTTGACGTGCAACAAATGTTTAGCAACTTTATTACAAATTTTTACTAAATAATATAATTAATTTGGGAGTTGAATCCTTCATAAATCAACAGACAGTGATATAGTTACATCAGAAAACCTAATTTAAGTGGGATGATTAATGGAACCTAGCTTTGCAGCCTGCAAATTGGATGTAATTATGTAAATAAGAAAGGCTTTTAGTGTGGTGTATTTTTACTGTTTTGCCATTTCTCTTCCTTTTTTAGTTTTTATTTTCTTTTTATATAAGTAAGGGCAATATTGGAATTTATACCCTAAAATCTTCTCTTCTCTTCTCTTATGAAGGCTATCCAAACAGTGTGAAGAGAAAGTTATTTAACTTTCCCCCCTCTCTATCCAAACAAGATGGAGAGAAAGTCATTTAACTTTCTCTTCTCTTATCTTCTCTTCAACTCTCTCAATCCAAACATAGTGCGAGTGTAGGAGGGTTGGCTTTTGGTCCCCAGTAGAATAGTGACTGAACAAAAGCAAAGTAGCTTCTCTTCTTCCCCTTATTATAGGGTAATACATAAATTACTGATAAAACGTAAGAATAACTTTATGTATCATTGTTTTATTCGTCATTATAAAAGTATTGTCCTTAACACTTTTTTTCTTCGATCGAAATGAAATTTTATTAAAACTAAGCAACACCATCATAGCATTTCTTAGGAAAAGCAACTCCCATAACAAGCATCATATACTTATAAGCAATGATTAAGAGACCAAATGGCTAGGCTATAAGCACAATAGTTTCTATATGCAAGTCATGTGATGGAGAAAAGCTATCCAAAATAAGTAAAGTTTATTTTTTTTGCCAAGCGATATGCATTAGAAGGATTGATGATTTGTGGAATAACAAAGTAACAAACGAGTCAATTCTCATCATTGAGAAATGAAACCTAGAACCTCATCCCATAAAAGGAGAGACATGAATAACTGAACTAAAACTCATGTTTCAACGAAGCTCCCTTTGCAAAGGAGCCTTATTCCAATATTCGGTTGAATGGACCCACTTATGATAGGGGTGAATAAAAATGGATTTGCTTTTCCAAGGGGGCATGGTCTATCTCTTTAAAATTACATTACATCCATAACATATTTTCACAGCGCAGAATTTTTTATATTAGAAGTGATTATAATAAAAAAATAAATAACAATTTTGATCAAAATTAACTTTGAAACTTAAAATCTGAAATAATTTTGAGATTTTAAACAAGTTTAAAATCAATTTAAAAATTTAAAAATAATTTTAGTAAACCTGACATTTAGTTCAAGAAATTATTTATTTTATTTTAAAATTTAGTAAGATTTCATAAAATTGATTACTAGTTAATGAAACAATTACATACAGTTGTAGAACATTGCTACAAAGAAGGGCTACTCATGTGGTAATAATGAATCAATAGAATGGGAGAAGACAGTGAGTTCCATTCCCATTGAATTCATCACCAGGACACATAACTATTGTTTTTTTTTTTTAACAAATATTTTCCAAAAATTAATAATAATAATAATTTACTTTATTATTTATAATAAATTTAACATAAATACATTTTAACATTAGGGCACGTTTCCATTATACTTTATTTTGACACCCATGTGTACACATCATTTAAAAAACACTACTTATGATAAATATTTTGACGATTTGACTGTTGGATTTGATACCTTTCTTATGCATGTCATATATAGTAAAAATTATAGTGATCCAATGGTAAACTTTTAAGAAATATTATTATAAAAACTGTGATTTTTTAATTAATAAAAAAATATATGAAAAATTACAGTTTGGCCCAAAACCTTTCTTATGCATGTCATATATGCTAAAAATCATAGTGATCCAATAGTAAGATTTTAAGAAATATCATTATAAAAAACTGTGATGTTTTTATTTAATAAAAAAATATAGGAAAAATTACAGTTTGGCCCCTTAATTTATAGGTCGTTTTTAAATTGCCCACTGTTGTATCGATTGACGCAATGTGCTTTTTGAACTATTGGTTGTTTTCAAATTACTCCCTTCTCGCAGTTACCCATTTGTGTTTTTTGACTGAAAAATTGCATTAGGCTTGTTATTTTCTTATGTAGTATTTATCCTGGATTGTTAATAAACCATATCGGTGAAGTTTCATGATTTTTTTTTTCAATATATTCTATTTATTATGAATTTTATTTACTGTATAGAGAAAATAATTCATAAAAATTAAAATATATTGAGAAAAATCTTGAAAATTTACAGATATGCTTATAAATACATTAGCAGCTTAAGATAAATACTGCACAAAAAATAACAAGTCTAACATTATTTTTAACGGATATAATGGGGAAATTTGTTACATTAAAATAGTTCAGGAGGTACATTGCTTCAATTGATACTATAGGAATGGCAATATAAAAACGGTCTATAGTTCATGACAGCAAACTGTAATTTTTCAAAAAATATAATAGTTCTTCACTATAATATTTTTCAAAAACTAACTGTTGGATCACTTCGATTTTTTTAATACATGACAAACATAAAAGAAATATCTAATCTAACTATATAATTTTTTAAAATATTTAATTTAAAAGGGATATAACCCATAACCCCCTAGTGTAGTAGTAGTAGACCCAAAACCCATTCTGAAAAAGTCTGAATAATATATTTCCCTATTTATTATGATATGATCAATATACCCTCCATTTATTACTGCAAATTCAAATTTTTTTACCAAAATCAGTTGGGATGAAAATGGTGAAGAGGAGATCACCCCGATTTTCTTGGTGGTGGGAAAGGGAACATATCCCTGTTCGGAAAGATGTGCTGAAGTACATTTCGGTTAAATTAAAACATGGTCTCCAACTTGGAGCTTGGAAGCTTCGGTGAGAAAGCGTCAAAGCGGGAAGAGCTTGTCGCTGACAGCGAGACGCTTGAGAAAACCAACAATAGTGAAAAAAGTAAGTGAACTCTTTTAGCAAGTGATAGAATATGAAATTAAAACTCTAAAAAAATCAATTTTAGGTTTTAATTTGTTTAGAACATGATTTTATTTATTTATTTATTTTTTCTTTTTCAATTTGAATAGTGTTCCACAAATAAACTTACCAATTATTGAGTTTAGAAATAGGTAAAACAATTTATATTTCTGGTTTATTTGTTCATAAAAGCTGGTTGATAAGGTAAATAAACATATTTGACAAACAAATGTGACCCAAATGTGTATTGTTTGTATTTGATTTTTGGTTTTTGTTGATAGGTTTTTTATTGTGTGTGCAAGGAATGGGAAAAATTTCTATTTGTAGTTTAGACATCTTCATATCTTTTGGGATAAGTTGCATTACCTTCTGCAACAGGTAAATATTTTTGCAACATGCCAAAATAAGTAAATTTAATGATATAGTTTTTAAAAATATGTGAATTTATATATTTATTTAAAGACATGTAAATATACATTTGTAACATGCAGGTCTCACATCTAAAAGTCAAAAATTTTAACACTGTGTGTATCTTATAAATCGACCGTCAGATCACTGTAATTTTTGGCATGCCTATCATACATAGGAATAATATTCAATCCAACGGTCGGTTTTTCAAAACACTGAATTTACACCGGCCAAAAGGCCTTGGAGCTGCTGAGCTGCACCATACTTACTTAGCAGCCAAACCAAGCCCTTTTTTCACACCATTGAAATTCCTTCTTTGTAGAAACGAATATACCTTAATTAGAATTCAAATTTTGAATCGAATGAAATCTAAAAAACTTTCCATAACGACAAAAATTCAGTTACAGACTTTAAAAGGTAATAAAATTCTTCTCAATTTCAACAAAAATGACAAATCTGCCAATAAATAAAAGTCAATTTCAAATTCAAATTTTAAATTTAATGAATTCTAAAAAACTTTCCATAAAAACAAAAATTCAATTGTAGACTTTAAAAGGTAATAAAACTCTTTTTAATTTCAACAAAAAATGACAAATCTGCCAATAAATAAAATTAAAATTAGAAATCTAAAAAACTTTCCATAAAGACAAAAATTCAATTACAGACTTTAAAAGGTAATAAAATTCTTCTTAATTTCAACAAAAAAGGACAAATCTGCCAATAAATAAAATTAAAATTAAAATTAAAATTTTGAATTGAATGAAATCTAAAAAACTTTCCATAAAAAGAGAAATTCAGTTACAGACTTTAAAAGGTAATAAAATTCTTTTTAATTTCAATAATAAATGACAAATCTGTCAATAAATAAAAAAAGTTGATTTTGAAAAATACTGAAGGAATTTTTAGATAATGTATAGAGTGTTTTGGGTCTATTGCTATAGAATTCAAATTTTAAGAAAGTCCGAATAATTTTTTCTAATTTAAAATATATAATATAACAAAAATGAAGTGATGTTAAAATAAGATAAAAGGGAACGTGTAACATACTAACATTTCCATTTACAACTCAAAATAAACTCAAAAGACAAGACATTTTTTTTTCTCTCTCTCTCAAAAAGAGACAGACAATGTTGCCTTTCGCAGCAAGGGAAGATTCGAAGAAGGATGGCCTTTCCCTTGACGGACGAGTCGCAGTGCAGGTGAAGGAAAGCGACAGGTGCCCATCCCTTTTCCAATTAATGTCATGTTTCCGTCGCATGTGCTTTTGACAAGCCACAAATTCCCACCTGAGCTTTTTGGACCGTTCCAGCTGCCGCCATCATTCAACCTCTGCTTCTTTAACCAACCAATACCCCACATCCACGTGTACATACAATCTACTCAGCAGCCAGCCTTTCATCCTTCTCAGGATTCGTGCACGGTGCACCCTCTCAAATGCTTCCTTTCACGCAATCGTCTGTTTCTCACAATCCTCTTATAAAAAAGAGCTCACACCCATATTCACTCCATTCACTCCATACATAATCCCCACACACACACACACACACACACACACACACACAGAGAGAGAGAGAGAGAGAGAGAGAGAGAGAGAGAAGTGGCTAAGAGGCTAAGAGTGAAGAGAATTGGTTTATTACAAGTGTCATCTGGGCTCCATCAATGGCAGCTTTGTTAAGTTTATTGAAGAGAAGATCCATGGGCTGTAACAATCTTATCAGAAGAAGATTGTTTTCAACTCAACCTGTTGTTGATTCTCCAGCTCTTGTTCAGAGAATCAGGGATCTTCCTAAGGTTCTTCCTGGGACTCATATCAAGACAGAAGTTTCCCAAGTATTTCCTCTCTCTCTCTCTCTATACACACACACACACACACACACACATTGATCTTAATGGGTTTATTTTTTATTAATAATTTCTGGGTTGCTTGCTATCTTAATTTCTTGTTAATTTGTGAGTATTTTATAAATCTGATCTTTTTCATGCTTGAACTGTGGAGGAACTAATTCTTTCCTCTTTCTCTAGTGGATTGGTTGGTTCAGCTGTCTGTAAATTCAGTGGTGGCCACTCACGTTTAGCTACGTGTAAATTCAGTGGAGGAATACATGTTTTTAAAAACTTACGGGTAGATGAGATAGTATACTTGTACATATCATCTACATCAAAAATCACGGAGACGTAAAGTTGGTTTCTCGGTCATAGTTTCGGTTATAGTTTTTGTGGACATTTTTGAGAAAACAATATATAGATGGCCGTGACACAACCATGCTGAAAATAATTCATGTCAAGGGCATTTATCTCGGATGTCTTGTCAATATGAAATGGAAAATGCTAAAGATGGCAAAATGGATCCTATATTGACGAGACACAACGATGCTCAAAATAATTCATGTTAAGGGCATTTATCTCGGATGTCTTGTCAATATCAATGTAAGTTTTTATATTCATGATACGTATTAGTAGTGGAATATCAAATCAAACGGTCGGTTTCTCATTATAATTATTCTAAATTGGTCAAATGCACTAGGAATGACAAAGAAGGAAGATAAAAAGGAGGACGAATGGAATTTTTCTTAATGAAAATATTAAACCTCTTTTACTTTGACTTTAAAGGAGAGTGAATGGCTAATCG
>JAESVK010069046.1:0-13599 GCA_017140935.1 Hamamelis virginiana
TTCAGTGTGCCGACGATGCGTGCATAAGCCCCATCAGTTATTGGACTCTGTTTGTCAGCAGCTGCTGTCATATCAAAATTAAGGTGTCGTGCGCTAATTATTGTCCCAATCACAACACTGATTTATTTGTTTAAAGACAAGACTAATCAAAAATAGCTTACCTCAAAAGTCTTCTTTCCTAGCCTTTTCTTTTAAGGAGCTTACCTGTTAAGTTAATCAAACTATCCATCAAGAGTGAATAAAGTGATCAAACCCTCCTCTCTCTCTCTCTCTCTCTCTCTCTCTCTCTCTCTCTTCATGATCAAGAAACACAAGTTTATTTATAATTTTTTTAATAAATTTTTTAAGAACTATTTTATACATAATAAATTTTTCATTGATATGTATCCATTTAATATAATATTTGACATACTCATACAACAAGCATGAGAAGTATATCAACTGAAAAATACTATAACACCATACACTTTTACTTGAAATTAAAAATCACATTGATGTATCATACTTTGAGTGGTGAGATCTCTCATCTCAAACTGATTTTTTTTTTTTTTTTTTATACACCACTCAAATGACAACACATCATGGGAGTTTTTAATTTCGGGTTAAAGTGTCGGGTGAAATATAATTGTTGATATCTATTTTAATTTAAGTTTTATATATATGGTAAAATTTTCATAAAAATGTCAATAAAGCTTGCATCAAAATTTATGTCCTTTGTTCTGATTCAATAGCGGTTTTTATTTCCACTTTCAGAGAATAAATTTTAGGTTCAAGTATATAAAAATACATTGATTTCCATTAATTAATATTAGATGGAAGATTTAGAGTATTGATGGATGGTCAGAGAATGAATGGAAAGATACATTAATGGCAGATAAGGATAATGATGTAATTGTAAAAACAAATAGTCAAATTTGATGGGCACTACGGAGAACAGCAGAGGGTGAGGTTATTGGAGAAATTAAGATGGTTGGTGATGCTTCTGGACAGTAGACAGTAGACAGCATAGCCTCTCAACTTTTTATGCTACACATGGCAGAAGAAGAGTCGTCTATGTTAGCCTAACTCTATTATATTCTTCTTGCGTCTTCACTTCAATTTGGATGTTACCATTAAAAAAGAGGTGGCATAAAAATATGAAATTCGTTTGCACAATTATTATTATTATTATTATATTTTATATATACACACATGTGTGTCTGCAATTTTTTTTGGAATTATGTATGTTACCAAACTTACCCACTTTCCTTTCATTTAGGACCTCTATTATTGGACGTCGGTTGGGCTGCTTGCCAAGTTCAGTGTCATAGTAGAAAACGTGATAATGTGATTATCCATGACATGGCCTTACATTCGTTATTCATGAGATGACACCAATCTCAATCTACTTAATCTTACGAGATCACAGCAAATTTTAATATATATCATCAATCTTGATAATGTCTGAGATCGCAGCAAGTAACGTCAACCTACACAATCAAGGTTGAAGCTTACACTCATGCGTTTTTTTTGTTTTTTAATTTTATCCCTTAAGATATAGATTCAATGGGATATTTAGGTCAAAATAAACCATATTCCCTTTGAAAATGAAATTGATCACGACAAAGTATTACATGTCTGGATAAAAAAGAGTCTCACATTCCATATCAATTGAATAACGAATTTCCATTGGATCGATCTTTTAACATGGTTTAAACTAATGTTGTTTAGGGCAATTCAAACCTTCCCTAATTCCCTCACATTGTCTATGATAAGAGGGTTTGTTTGGTAAATATGAGATTTGAAGCAGGCTGGTTCAAAACCAAGTTAGTTGTGGTTTATAGCAAAATCAATTTTTCAGGGAACCGATTCTTATTTGTAGTCTCATTTGTAATCTGTTTGTCCAGAAACCTTTTTTTTTTTTTACCTTGGTTCAAATTTTAATATTGTTTGGTAACACTATCCCAAAACCGAGGCATGGGATATCACCACCATGCTACTAACAGGATCGGGTATCAATCAATGTATTTGGAAAATTGAAGCCCTTTAATTTTTCATGTTTTTTTTTTTTTGCTTTTGTTTTTTGATGACCGGGTGTCCGGCCCAACTTATGCGCACCTCGACTAATCCCGGAACCCTGAAGTTAACGACCGGGTAAGCCCTCTAGTGGCCTCAAGAGTTTAGCACGAGTCGAATTCAGGACCTCCGCTTCTTGAGGCGTGGTCCCTTGCCAATTAGGCTACCCCTTGAGGTTTAATTTTTCATGTTTGTTAGGATTAGAGAATTAGTCGAGCAAGAATGGTCTTTTTAAAAAAAATAAAAAATTTTGGTTTATTCGTAGGAGATGCCAAGTCAGCAAAGTGATTATCCAAAGATAAAAGAAAGCAAGTAGAAAATGAGAATAGATCCTGCACAGTTAAGGAGAAACAAAGAGGATTCAAACTCAAATTAAGGCGCATATGCATTAACTTTTTTTAGAATCACTTTTATAGATTAAAATTCTACTTGAAGAGATGAGCGGTGATAATTACTTTTGTTATATTTTGAATACAAATCATGTTGAACAGTCGTGACTGTTCTTTAGGGTCGCGTCTATTCTTGGTGTCCTTGTATAGAGTTGTGTCTATTCATGGTGTCCTTGCATAGAGTTGTGTCTATCCATGGTGTTTGTCTGTAGAGGCACTTTTAAGTCTATATATAGGCCACATCCAAAGTCATTTGAGAAATAGAATAAGACATACATTATGTTAGTCTGCATTTAGAGAGAGAGATGGGCATATTCTGGTTCGCCGTGCTTGAAGATTGTTGTGCTTCTTCTTCAAGAGTTGATCATTGTATCCTGAGAGGTAGACATCTGAGAAACTCTAAGCACCAATAAATCTGTCTTAAGGACATAGTGTCAAACACTAGCCTTGATCAATACTAACGTAGGTTTCTGAATTTTTGCAATATAGATTTTCTGCATTTCTCTAGACAACATGTAAGTGATAATCTTCATTTTGAATATATCTTGTTATTTGATTGATATGTGATTGGCTATTTGAATTAAATTCTATTTTGTATAGAATTCTTATTCGAGTATTTCTCTTCATTATCTTTATGTGATAATATGTAGTTTCCTACTGAGATATAATTTGGCATATGTATAGACACACACACACACACACACACACGTTTAGTGCATTATGTGATGCTAATATTATTTGTTTATATTATTTTATTTACACACACTATTATCCAAATTCTAAATAGTCCAATATATTTTTCCAACAACTTTTAAATGACTTGAAAAGTGATAGAATGATTGACAAAATTTTCATATTAGAAGTAACTGTGGGTTATGGCAAAAATTAGACAGCCCTAACTTTTACATAATTACTTCTAGTATGGAAATTTTGATATGTGAAGACATGATTTGAGTACCGCTCTAAATAGATATGTGAACAGATAGTCTTCCAAAAGTGATTCTAGAAAAACCTAATACAAACGGATCCTTAGTCCATTATGATGCTCTCTTTCTTGGATAAAGAAGAGAGAAAAGGCCTTTCTGCTAGACAAAATAGAGATCCTAGAAAATGCATGTACACCAAAACCAGGTTGTCACACATTTAAAAAATAATTTCCATCATATTACAATTGATACATACAAATAAACAAAATTTGAGACCCCAAACCTGTGATCCATCACTGTCAACAGAGTATAGAAACAAATAAGAGCATACAGACAGTCAACCATGGATTACATTGAAGAATGTGAACAGAGTGAGCTCAAGCCATGCCAGCAGACATCAGATTTTGCATAAACTGCAATTCAAATTTATGGTTCCTAGCGTGAAAGAATTTGAGCTCACTAAGAGTTTCAGCTTTCAGTAAGCTAGGGTCTGTATTTACTCACAGCAGGTAGGCTGGTGCTCCTTCTGCAGCTTCTCCCAAAGACATAACACTAACCTTGGGGCTTGGTAATGGGCGAGAATGTAATTTGATTCACATCCGGCATTGTAAAACCGGTCATCATTGATGTACTGTACTTCCTGACCACTGTTCTTGAATTGTTCGATCCATATTCCCATTGCAACATCTTCTAGTTTAAAAAGCTGAAACAACATGAACATAAGAGAGAAGTCTCAAGATGAAACAAAATTATCATCAACCCAAAGAAATAATTTCGCAACTCAAGACAAAAATTTCATGTCTTGCCATTGAGAAATTTACATCAGAGCTACGCAAATGGACCAAGAGTTCTTTACATAGAAACTCACGTAAAGCCATTATGATACACTCCAGGTATGAAGTACTGAGGTTTCCTTACTACATATGGGTCTCATCCAATTTAATATTTCCTTACTCTGTTCTTCCCAATGAAGTTAGAAACTGCAGCAAAGTGATATGGCTTTTCATAATCTTTTTAGGAACTATAGAGCAACATTTTCTAGAAGTTTTGAAGATTTTCTTGCATTTAAAAGCTTAGTATCTCTCAATCCAGTGAAAGAGACAACACATATAGTCTGGGTAATTCATAAAGACCCTAGGACAACACATAAATTAGGTTTACTTTTGTCCTTTGTAAGCAAGTAAATCTTACCTTGAGATCTCTTTCTTGGTGGCCTCGAACAATGAATTTTGCAATGTCTCGGGAGATGATATAACCTGGGCCATGTGCCCATGGCGGGTATAAAGCATGTGGCCATTCCTGCACAAGAGAACACTCATCAAAGTAAAGTTGTGATCCAATGAAGCAAATATCATACTATGTGGAAAGTGAAACTTGACTAAGATGTGTACCTCATCGCTGATATACCATTTGCTGTCTTTATCCCTATGGGGTGCTGATTCAAAGGATATAAGACCATACAAAAGGCCATTAGATGCCTTCCCCTTGAGACTAGAGAGAACCTCATCAATCCTAACAAAAGCATCATCATCTGTTTTCATTATATATTTAGCAGGGAGGATTTTGGTCTGCATAGTTAAAGAACAGATAGTTAATACCTGAACCACAAAATAGTTATAAAAAAAAAGGGTTGTCAAAAAACTAGTTTTGCTTGTGAAGACCAAGGTTACAGCCTTTCAGGTTTACTGTGTATGGTTTTTTGTAGTTTTCAAGTGAACCACCTAAGCTATGATTTGTGTTTCTTTGTCTGCTTATATCTCTGATATTTATGGTGCTATCAGACCTAAGATTGCATTTCCCACAATAAGGAAGATATAGAACTGCAAAATAAATCAAAATATCAAACTCAATAGTGACTATATGGAAGGTTTATGAGAAGCATTCTGCTCGCAAGAATTTACAAACTTACCCCAAGAATGCAAATGGCAATTGTTTTCAAACTGATCAGGCTGTAATAATCAACGAACGGCATCAACTGGATATCTCCATATGTTTGAGCTTCTCTCCATAGCTCAAAATTCACTTGAGTGTTCTTGTGCTGCAGATATAGAAACATATTATATTCACTTGCTTAACAGAGATTTCTTTTTGGTAAAAACAAGGGAAAATAGAAGAAAACGAAGACTGTCTTGATATGAAGAAACATATTTCCCCCAGGCTGCAATTTCTCACTTACAAGACCAATGAAAAAACGGACAGCCACATCCCCAGAACGCACAGCTTCATATTGCATCCAAGACCTCCTCAGTGCCATTCGACGTTCAAAATTATTTCCGGTAGAGAAAACCCCAACCAGCATTACAAGTCTTTTCCTTGAAATTGGGGGAGCTTTGAGGTGTTCAATATTAAAAACCATATCCAGATCTTCAGAAACAGGCAGGCCTTTAGCTAAGACAGATAAGAGATCCAAACCACCATCCACTCTGACTCCACTAACCAACCATGGTTCAAGTTTCTGCATTTGTAGAAATCGCATCCAGGGTGGGAGTGATCAATCCTATCAAAATGGCATAATTGATAGTATTAACCAGCGTCTTATTTTGACCTGTAATTGTTGGTAGAACTCATACCTTACCTCCTTATATGCAAAGGATGTCTCGTGTCTTCCATTTACAGTCATATGGAATGCCCCTGAACCAACCCACAATGTGGCAGTGAATAGATTCCCTTCAGCAAAAGGGAAATTAGCACTTGTGTGGACGCTTCCATGGGAAACATTGGTTGTCAAGTCACTAGTAGGATGACTCACATTTAGATTCTCTCCCACAATGCTTCTGACAACTTGTTCATTGCAAAGAACAAGTCCATCAACTGTAACATTTGCCAAAGATATGTTTGATTAATGACTGCAAGGATCATTCTTCAACTTTACAGGACACAAGAAGATTACAATAACACTTCGAAAGACACAAAAAGATGAACTAGTTTCAGAGGGAAAAAAATGCTGAAGATACAACTCAGCTAGTAAGGAACCATTACATGAGAAGTGTCTTTTGACTTTCAAACGTGACTTGCACACTCATGATTTGCGTAATAAGCATATGGCCTAGTAACTCCAGAAAAACAGACAACACTTCAAACCATATGCAATACAGCAAGAGCTGAATTCATGTTTAGTTATGCAGCAAAGCACTTTCCCTGAACTTTTATCTAATTCGACATGGGTAATTTAACCAAGCAAAACCTATTTTTTCCTAGCTTATAACAAATGTATATATGGAACTTGGAACTTAATAGAAAATATAAGTCTCTCTTTATTCATCGGCAATAATTTCCTCTTATTTTCACTAGTGGAGAGTTTAAGATCTCTATGGTCTGTAAGGTTCTTCTCAATCAACTCAGTCTGGATCTATGAAGAAAGAAACTGTTTTGAGCTAGTTGTATAACAATTTATTAGTAGAACCATGAAAGTATAGTTGAGAAAGAAAGGTAGCCATACATGCGCATGTTCACCCACATAGAGAGAGAGAGAGAGAGAGAGAGAGAGAGAGAGAGAGAGATGCTTTTGTAACCACCAAATTTCACTCCACTGCTTTCATTTGAAATAAAATTACTAATTCATCCCTCAAATCTTTTTTACCCTCATATATTCATGGCGTGGGCATACAGTAGACGTGAGCACTATGGTATGAGACTCTAGGGATGCAAACGTTAAAGACTTTGCACTAAGATGAAAGCAAGCATGCCTTTTAAAAACACCACCATTATTAATAGCCTGCTACCTATAGCCATTCACTTTATGGATCCCACTTGGGCAAAATCCTAGAGAAGAATGAGCCCAAACCATCTTTGAATTACTCCAAACAAAAGAAGGCAATTCACTAATTGCTTACAGTTATCTCAACTCATTTTCTTTTTTCAAAGGGAACTTCCCAAATCACAATCACTGACCTGATGATGCCACTCCAACATCATGATGGTTGACAAATTGAAATCACCTAAATCAAGAAAGAATTCAACTAAATAAGCATATTGTCTATTTAAATAATTTTTATTTTATAATGTATAAAGGACTTTCTTAGTTGGATAGCTGCATTTGTTAAGGGGAAAAGAACCTACAAGGTGGTTATAATTGAACCAACCAGCTTACTTCTGTGGCTACAATGAGTACCACAACGGTACCTGTTTAATGGTTCCCACCACAGAGAGCTCCTAGAGTCCTAGATAAAGTACAGGCTTCGTAAAATGACTGAATTTGTAGTGTCCTTTTTTTTTTATAATTATTTTTAATGATCATATAGACTTGTCACTTCAAAAATAAAATATAACTGAGCAGAAAGCTAAAATCCCAATTGATTAAATTTTACTAAGTAGGCATCCTGGGCGCTAAGATTTTCTAATTGACTATCCTATATCCTCGCAATTGCACTATGTTAATTGTTGAGTGTCATTTGACGATTCCCACCTTTGAATACCGCACTAGAACATGAATAAGTTCCATCTGATAAGCACACCTTATTCATGGACTGAATCCAGATTATGATATGGGTGTGACTTGTGAGAGTTCAAGGAAAGATGATTGTGGGTGTAAGATTTTTCAGGAGAAGATATTTGATAAAACCCACAAGCATCCTTACTCATACAATTTCCAATGACTATTTTACCCACCGAATGACCACCATGAGTTCCGGCTATATTTTGCACAGCCTCTACAGACTCTACTTGTTCATACCCTCTACCCAAATATGAAGCTATTATGTAATAACAAAAAGAATGGAATTGCGCCAAAAGAGAGTTGGAGTTTCACCATAAACACTGGAACATGAATGGTTAGTTAGGGAACGCAATAGAATATACCTTTCAGGGTGTTAATGGACCCATGGGCTGGACATCTTTCTGCTTTGCCCCAACCAAGTTCACTAGTCCATGTATTTTGAATTATGACTGGCTCCTCAGTGAGTTTATCTCCTGGTAGACTGACATTATAGTGCAAAACAATAGGAGGCTTTGGCTCCCCTGAAAGCTGAGAGCCTACAAGTTCAATTTGAAAGCTTCCATGGTGCCCATCAGGAATGCCAACCACAGTAATGGAAGAATCCTCAACTAGACCACAAGGGAGCTCAAGAAAACTTCCATTGCTAGACATTGTGTCATTAAATGTGCTTACTGAGAAAGGGCAGTCTTTCTCTTCATTGTTGCTGCTACTAATAGTGAATTTGGAGGCTTTGTCCTTCTCAATCGTGGACAGTAAGTTTTTCCATGCAATAGAAGCCTCTTTGATCCCTTGAGCTGTTTCAGGCAATGCATCCGACCTAGACAGTAGGGAACGCATGTGAGCCCATACAAGCAAGGCCTTAGACTCTTCTTCAGATATATTTTTTGAAGTGTACAAATCATTGACTCCTTCAACGTTAATTAGATGGGGCTTCTTCTTAGGATTTAGTATTTTTTTTTCTTTCACCTGAGAGGACTTAACTGTATTGCTGTCCTTTAATTGAGTATCATCGGTTGGATTGAAGAACTTATAAGCTGACTGCTTCTGTGAATGCTTCTGCGACTGGTTTTCCACCAGACCGTACCGGAGAAGCAATATTACAGTAAGTGCTATAATCAACAAGCCTCCGGACCACTTCTTCATTTCCAACACACTAAAATCTCAATTAAATGATGAGGTCAATAAAAATGCCAAACTATTTGACTCTCCTCTGCAGCTCTGCTTAGTTACTTCATGAAGAAGAAACACAAAGTACGAAGGTAGCCCAGTTCATGATTTGCCATCTTCCATAACCATCTTCTTTTTTCCAACACAAATCAGAAGTGCACTGTAAAAATATCTCCACATTGTGAAAATATTAAAACATGAGTAACTTAGGCAAACGAAAGACAAATGCAAACCAACCTAAAGGCTCCATTTGGTTGCTAAGTAAATGCAGGAAAAGAAAAGAAATCAAATCTTTAATCTTAATTTCTCACTTTTTAAATCACGGAAACCAAAAAAAAAAAAAACTTCATTCAACAAAGCCTAATGCAGCTACATAAATATTGAGCAGAGTATTTTATTTTATTTTATCTTTTCCCCTTCTTCTTGGAAACAGATAATAATGTAAAATCTCGACTCAAAATTCAGTTTTCCTCCGTTTTCTTAAGCACCAAACAGAGTTTAAGGGAAATTAATAACAGGTTGACAAATAACTTTGCTCGTAAAGACTGCATAGCTTAGAAGCTTATAAAATAATAAAAACGAAGAGATTACGAGACTACCATACAAACAGAAAGTATAAAACTGCAAAAGATAGAAAGAAAGGCCGCGGAAATTTATAATATAAAGAACAGAAATTTCCCACTACAGTTAATGAAGGTCAGCTCAAGATGTAGTCCACCATTTCAGCGGTCCAGATTTATAAGTAGATCAGCATTGTAAGGCAAAATCACTATGATTTGCAATCTCACACAAACACACAGACACAGGTGTGTGTGTGTGTGTGTGTGTGTGTGTGTGTATTTGCAGAATGCATTCATGCCTAGTGTGGATCATGCTGCAGTATAAAAGAGGCAAGCTCTTGAAATGAAGAATCTGAAGTTATATTGAGAAGCACAGCAAGAGATCAGGTTGGGAGAGATTGAGAAACAAAAACACCAAAACTCAGTAATCGAATCTTCTGAAGAAATACGAAAAGGATTAAAGCGATTATTTATGAAACCAAAAACAGAACTGAACTGACCTGTCGAGTTGCTTAGCTCCGAACTGAACTCACTACGATTGGCTACGAACCTTCTTCTTCGAGCTCCGATAATGGCGAAACTTCAGGCCTTCTCTGGAACCGGGGACCGAGAGAGGCCACCACCATTGCTTTAACTTGTACTACTGTGCTAATTTAGAACTTCACAGCCTCTTCCGGTATTCGGTAAATAATCGGGCGGAAGGACATTGTCTCGAAGATAGCTTTTGTCGGAAGTCGGGGAAAAGACATAATAATTTCTTTGGGCTTTTCGGCCCAATTGACATAATGTTTTGCAAATGCGGCGGACCCCAGCCTCTGTCCACTCCCAGTAGTCCTACGTAATATGCAGTAGTCAAAGTGATTTGGGTCATCCCCAGAAACCCAACTCCATTTCAGTGATTTCGTAAGAACATTTCCTACTGCGAATCAATTTCTCCATTTATATCCATTTTTTGAACATGGATTTTGAAAAATGAATTCCAAAGGTACATTCATTTTCTAATCTAAATTTGGATTCATCCAAAATCTATTTTGTTGAGGCTGCGATGAGGAAAAAAGTGAATGAACTGAAGAAATGAATGGAAGACCGATGGAGCACCTCTAGCCAAATTTTTAATTAAATTTAATCATATTTGGATCATATAAATTTTATTACTTGATCAAAAAATAGGTTGTGCACAAGTTAAATAAGTTTAGATCCTCTGTTTAGATTTATCTTTACTTGAATTTGCTTGGGTGCTTAAGATCATGACAAATCATTCGAAAGAGATGATCGATATATTTAGATAATATGTCATAAACTTAATACCCAAATAAACCCAAATACAAAAAAATCCGAACCAACGATATCCAGAGTCAAGTTAAACCACCAATCCCTAATGGGCCCATTTGTACAATCATTCTATTTTAATATGATTATAAGTTTATGATATCTCACAAGTAGACATTCAAATTCCAACAAATTCGGCTGATGAGTCGATTTCATGAATTCAATAAACATTTATGCTACGTTTAGATCTTGGCAAGAATGAGAGAGAAAAAGAAAATGTTGAAAATAATTTATAAATGGATTCCATTCTAAAACATTTTTTTATCTTGGAAAGAATGAGAGAAGAAAAGAAAAATGTCGAAAATTACTTATAAATGGATTCCATTCTAAAACATTTTCAAGCATTTTCCTTTCTAAGATCCAAAGAGAGGCATAAGGTCCTGTCCATTCAAATTGCTCTCAATGTCGACTAGAAGAAAACAAAGCACAACCCCCCACAGGTTTGATGATAGCAGCAAATAATATACAAAAAGAGGAATAGTACCTGTCCTAAACAGCAAGGAGAGATGTCCACTAAATGAGAAAAGAAGAAAAAACATGACATTAGGATCATATGAACACATAAATTCTAAAATTAGTTGGCAAAAGGTCATTCATCAACTTGCTACACCATTAAAGTCCTGCTCTAAACAGCAAGGAGAGATGTCCACTAAATGAGAATAGAAGAAAAAACCAAATTATAAAATTAGTTGGCAAAATGTCATTACAAAATGTCAGGAGAGACTGAAAAGAAAGAAGTATCAACTTGCTACACCATCGAAGACCTTGTATTACCCTCGGACCCAGCTTCTTGGACACAACATGGCATTCATCCACTCATTCCTAGAAAACCTTACATGTTCATCAATCTCTCTTTTCCCGGTATTATATGCTTCAGGCAGAGTATGAACCGCTATTGGGATTGCCAAAAATTCGCGAGCAATCCTGGAGAGGATAGGATACTTGGAGCTTGCAGCTCTCCAGCAGCTCAATGCATCAAAATCCTGGATCCAAGGTAGACAGGTTCCTCCAAATACCAACTGAGCTCTGATTTTGGGGTCTGACTGGTAGAATCAATAAGCTTGTGGTATTCTTGGAAGAAACTAAAATCATCATATGGATTGGGGGGTGCTTCCTCATCATCAGATTCATCTTCTGAAGTAAAAGAAGATGGATCACCCTGAGAATTTTCTTTTTCAAGATTATGGGTCACATAATCCTCATATATGCAGTGAATGGATTCCAATACCATTGTAACTCGTGAGTTGCCATCAATACCATCATATTTCGTTGAAGAAAACTCTATGTATTTCATCTTAAATCGAGGATCCAACACCGTAGCAATTGCCAGCACCAAGAACATATCCTTGTAATACTTATCAAACCTCTCGAGCATCTGCTTAGCCAAAGTTCTAATGAATCCATCTGAACTGGTGGACTCTTGAGTCAAAGTTGCGCGAAGCTCACCAAGAAGATGAAGACAGATGTTAGAAGTCGAACGTAACGATCCAAACAGCACCCCTGCAACCTTATGCATGCTTTCTACAAGTTTACAAACACCTCTAACTTTCTTCCATTCTTCGGCAGATGGTATTTCAAAACCATTATAATTATCTTTCGATAAGAAATCTCCATCAGACTCTCTTTTCAAAACTACTTGTAGTCTTCCTAATGTGACCTCCCATGCAGGTAATGGGTTTTCCCAAAAGATTATTTGACGAACTTTGTGAATTGTGTCTTCTATCTTCTCAAATGCATCCCGTGCCATTGAACTAAAAATCTCAAGACAACAAGTTGCACGAAATACCTGACCATTAAGTTGGAGCTTCTTCTTTTCTTGAATGCGATCCTTAACAATCTGAAAAGTTTTATCACAATTATCATTATATCCCAGAGTCAGAGTAGATATCTTGCTCTCAATGTCCCAGGCCCAAAGAGACTTAAGAATGGCTTGTTCAAGGGAATTGTCAACTAGAGATTCAATTTCCTAAAAATTTAGGGCCTGTTTACTTCATGAAAATTTTCACAATTTTCATTTTCATTTTCAGTGAAAATGAAAAAAAAAACCAAAAAATATGTTTACTTATGAAAAATGAAAATTATTTTTATGAATATAAATTTAAATTTTCAGAAAAACTGAAAATGAAAAAAAGACGTTTTTGAATTTTTAAGAAAACGGAAAACACGGGATTTGGGTTAAAAAACAAAACGCGCTACTTTGGAGAGGGGAGGTTGTTCATAAAACAGAGCAGCTGTTGCTCATCTCTTTCTCATCTTCACTGAGACAGTAACCTAGGGCTTGCTGTTGATCCTCTCTCTCTCTGCTGCAATTTCTCCACACGCACCTCGATCATTAATACTGTTGTAGACTCTGAAGGAATTCTTGATGAGGAATTCGAATTCTTGATGAATCTGAACCGGTATTCAGGGCACCTTCCATAGGATGTAATCTCATGGGACTCTCTAACTTCTCTAAAACCTCAGTAGAAATCAACTCTCAGGTCAAATTCCCGGGAAAATTGGGTTTTTACCTTGCCTTACTGATTTGGACTTGTTGGAAAATGAATTTTTAGGGCAAATTCCAGCTCAACTTGGCGCCCTGACACTCACCTCTCTCAACCTCTCTTCCAACAATCTCACGGGAAGAATCCCAAGTAAGTTTGAGATTAATGCAGCCTATGATAGCAGCTTCTTGTACAATCCTGGGCTCTGTGCAAGTGTGCAACTAAACTATATCTAGGCCTCATCATCTGCAATTC
>JAESVK010069048.1:0-16401 GCA_017140935.1 Hamamelis virginiana
CCTGAAACCTCCATAGCCACCGCACCTCTCCACCTTCCACCTCAGTTTCCAGCCATCTCAGGCGTCCATTTCACTGGAACTTGATTTCATTGCGATCCTCGCAACATTCTGAGCATTTCTGACCGATCAGAATTTGTTTTTATTTCCCTGCGTTTGGACGTCATTTATCACATTGCTCACTCCAGCGAGGGTAGTTAGTCCGGCATCTTCTTCAGTCCCGACACTTCGTAAGTGCCCATTCCTTTTCTAAAAATTTTGAACTTTTCTTAAAAGGCTTAATTTTGTTCAAAATAGCATAAAGAGTTACTTACGTAGGATTTGCATGCAAAAGTTGATAATAGTATGTTGGGTGTTGAGTTTAGATATTTATGATAATACACGAGTCCTGATTATGCCTATTACATTGCATTGAGTTGGGATTAATGCCTGGATGATAGGCGGTGAAGGAGTTGTGGTAAAGCCTGGATGATAGGCCAGTTCTGAATTTTGAGATGGGTTATAAAAAAATATCTTGTGGGTAACAACTTGCTGTGTTGTTTGTTTGATCCTTTTTGAAAAAAAATGTTATGATTATCTCTGCAAAGTATTCTTAGTGCTGACTGTGGTTCTATCTGCTGCCGTGTGTGTATGTGATAAAAATTTTACAGAGCTATGGTTCGTCAAAATACCACTAGCAGGAAGGGCGTGGCTTTTCAGGAGCCGATACAGCCAGTTCAGAGACCGAGGAGGTCTACAGATACGAGCAGGGGCAAGGCCCAGCGCACACAGCCAGATACTTCAGACAGTTCTGAGTCTGACATGCCAGCAGTTCCCATGCGTAGACCCTCATCTAGAGGGCAATCATCTGCACAGCCGCCAGTGAGTGCACCTCCGTCTAGTTCCCAGTATGAGGAGGAGGGGTATTATGAGCGCCCTGATATCGGCGAGACTGGCTAGCCGCGCATGCCTCGCGAGTTTGAGAGTTACGCAGAGACCGAGGCTGGGTCGAAGAGAGTACCGACCCGTCGAGCTGCGAGACCGTGGCCAGTGATCCTGTCGGCGAAAAACTTCAACGTCGAAAGATATGTCGACCCGAAAGCCTTTAGATATGAAGGCTTGCTTGTGGAGACCCTTCAGGACAGACACCTCAGCACCTGGCTGAGGAAGGGCGGCGGTTATATGGCCAGTGTGGTGCGTCAGTTCTATACATCAGCACACATGGCAGAGGATCAACCTCAGACACTCCGGGCCGAGGTTGGAGGCTGCATTGTTCAGTTTACTCCAGACGACATCGCTACCTACTTGGGGTGCGAGCGTCCATTGTCAACAGCTGTGGAGGGCAGTTATTTGGAGCTGACGGAGAGTCAGTGCGCAGATATGGTGTGCGTGGACCGAGAGTTATTCGATGGTCTACACTTCACGACCGGGAACATGCACCCATCTTATGCAGCTATGAATAAGCTGCTCTACTGTAATCTGCGAGCGAGGGGTACTGATTCACAGATCCCCGTGGAGTCTGTGCGGCTGCTACTTGAGTTCTTGAGCGACCATGAGATGGATATCGCCCTGTTGATATTCAGCGAGATCCGTACTTTTGTTGCCACTCAGCCGCGCAACAACATGCCGTACCCCCAGATGATTACAGCTTTTGCCCTGGGTGCGGGTGTTGTATCTGATGAGCCATTACGATGGGGTGAGGGGCCTATTACCCCCACTACGATAGCGAGGAGTATGGCAGCTCGGCCGAAAAGGCCACGTACTGAGACCGCCGGTCCATCAGAGCCTACTCTTACTCCAGCTCCAGCTCCGACTTATGCTGCTCCTACTATGCCCGATACATCATCTGCCAGCTCTCAGGATGTGTTCCATCAGGTCCTAGAGGGACTGAGATCCATGATGCATACTCAGCAGATACAGTCAGCGCAGCTCGACAGGCAGTCCGCGCAGCTCGACAGACAGTCTGCTCAGATGGACAGACACTCTGCGCAGCTCCGGGTTATGTGGCGACGTATGGACGGTGAGCCGATTTCTGAGGCCGACCGCGCGTTATTCTATGAGCCGCAGCTTGCTGCTGGATTTGACATCCCACCTGGGGATGATGAGATGAGGGATGATGCTCAGTCTTGAGCGTGGGTGGTTGTTCTTTTTGGAGGATTAGTTATTTCTTTTTGTTAGAAATTTTTTTTTAAATTGTTTGTCAGGGTTAGTATAGGGTAGTTAGGATGGTTAGGGTAGTAACCTTAAACATATTACAAACCATCCTAAATTTTGCAGTCCAAACTTTCTTCTGTTACAATCAAATACATTACAAGCCTATAAAGACCTTTTTGATTTAAAAATTTTGTGCACTATTCTCTTGTGATTACTTGTTTATTTAAGTTTTATTTATGTATGAACTGCATCTTAGCATATATGACTTCGTTATTTCATCTTTCATTGGTCATTTTTTAGAGCTTAATGTATAAGTTTTATACTTGTATATTTCCATTTGGGAACTCTGGGTTACTAACCTTTTCAGAGTGAACATCTTTTGCGAGTGACCATCAGTGAGGATTTGAAGTTGAATCTTATTAAGGGTTAATTCTCGTACTCTTATTGCAGTATTTTGATTTTATCAAGTTCATCCTCACTACACATTGAACACTTGCTAATTTCCTGTTAAAGATAGCATTTCTTGTATTGTAAATGTTCAATTATGAATATTGATATATCTGTGGATGAAACTCTTACTGTGTACATAGTATAGTTTTAAATTCTTTCTCAATTGATGTTGTTATTTATTCATGTTTGTGGGTATCAATTCTGCAAACCCTCACGAGACAACACTCGTCCACTAGGGGTAACTTAGTGGTTTAAAAGGCTTGTTGCATATGCTCAATGCAATCGCGATTCCCTGCGAAAGTGGCTTTTCAAATTCTAGTTTTAAAGAGTTTAGCTTTTTGCTAAGAAACTAGCAAAACCTAAGTTGGGGAGTGTGATTGTACCTTCAACTATGGTATTACTGTGTTCTCTTAAATAAATAAATTGTATAATAAATATCGTTTTGCATAAGATCTGTACAAATGGGTTAAATTCTCTGTTTCAAGAAATCTGTGCAGATTGTACGAATTGAAGTCGTCACCTATGAAGCCTTGATGATCATCTCGAATTAATGAGCATCCAGAAAAGATCAGCTATAGCCATTGAAGTGCGAAAAGTCTCCAAGAAGTTTTCTGCACATACCAAGTAAAGTCAACATGTCTATCGATAGCCAGGAGTTCGCTATCGATAGAGGGACTATCGATAGCGCTCCTTCGCTATCGATAGAGGTTAGGCGGCTGAGGGCTTCTCTTGATATTTTGAGATATTTGCAAGGGCGATTTTGTCTTTTGCATTTTCCTTCTATATATACACGTGTAAAGGCGACTTTAAGAGGGTTCAAGACTTTTGCTCTGAATCATTACTCTGTTATTTTAATAGACTTCACGTTACAGTTTAATTCTGCATTTTATTCGGTAGTTTACTTTTTCAGCAATTTCTAATTTCCGCAATTTTTCTTTTAATGCCTGGCTCAATTCTCACTTGAGGATTGTTCTTTAATTATACAGTCTTTACTTTCAGTACTTTACTTTTCTGCAATTTTCCCTTTTTATGCATGGCTCAATTCTCACTTGAGAATTGTTCTTTACTTTTTCTGTCATTTTCTTTATTTACTTAAGCCATTTTCTTTATTTATTTCTGCTATTTTCTTTATTTAATTCAGCACTTTTCTTTATTTATTTCTGCCATTTTCTTTATTTATTTCAGTCACTTTTTCTTTATTTCTTCAGTCTTTTACTTACTGCTTTTATTTTTACTTTTTCCATCCCGTGAGCCCTTAGAGCTTGTCATGGATAAAGGATATTCTCCTCCATTGATGTGTAGCTAATACTCCAAGCTTGGGTGAGGATGAAGTTGGATTCTTTATACAATCCTATTTTATAAACATCCCTCTATTTGTATTATGTGATTGCATAGTTGTGAAGGTTTTACCGCACACTATTGCTAAATATAATATCATATAATTGTACATCTGTGATTGCAATTATATAATTATGCAATGGTACTTATTGGTATGAATACAAACCAGCATGCTTTATCCCCATTTAAGGTGGATAGCGATATTCCATTCTTTTCAAGGATAAACCTGCCGGTCCTGTATTCATAATCTTTTTGGGACTTCCTTCTTGTAGTTGGAAGAACCACCATACATAATTACTATATTGAGGATTTTATAATATAAATTGTATAATTGATATTCAATGGGCTTCTCACCCAAGTTCCGCTCAGTCCACCAAAGTAATCGCGTTTTTAATCAGCTTTATTAAAATACTGCATTTTCGCTTCGACCCAATCGGAGCACCTTTTACCACCAACTTAAATTGACAATATTCTTTCACTTGGATTAATTCTAAAAAGTCTTTTATTATAAACCTGCATTTCCCAGTGGTTCGACACCCGTGCTCACCAGTCGCAATTGAATTGAGATTAGCAAACACGCGGTTTATAAATTAATTAATCTTGATCACTGACAAGGAATAATCTCCCTTGTCTCTGAAGCGATCAGAACACTATAATATTTACCCATAATCCCCTCCAGGATTTTCTAAAGTCAACTTTAATTATTTAATGACAGATTTACCCTTTTTTATTATTTTTATGGAAAGTTTTATTACCTTTTAAATAGTGTAACTATTTTGCTAGCATTATAGTAAGTTTTTGAAATTTAATTCAATTCAAAGTTTGATTTTTAATTGTGATATATCCGTTTATTGCTTATTAGGTTTTTATTTCACAAGGTATGATTTCCCTCTATTTTGTTTCACTTTTTTCTTTCACAAGGTATGATTGTGAGATCCCAAAATTTTAATAGCATAATTTTATATGTATATGGTTGTTATTATGCCAAGTGTCAATTAATAAAAGGGGGAGTATGTGCCTTATAGTGCACCTAGATGCACACAATTGCCTTCCCTTTTTCTTGGAGACAAAGTTCTTCAAATCTGCTAACCTAGAGACGCGGAAGAGGGGGAGAGGCTACTACTGACTTAGCATTAGGAAAAGAGATAGAAGAGAGAGAGAGAAGGAGTTTACGTGGAAGAGGGGAGGCTGCTGTTGACTTTTGAGAGGTAGAGAGAGAATTTACTTGGGAAGCAAGTCGAAGAGAGAGAGCAGGAATTCGTGGGAACCAATCAGCAAGAGAGAGAGAATGAGATATTTCGTGGGGGAGAAAAGATCAGCAAAATAAAAATGGGAAGAGAGAGAGAGAGAGAAAGAGAAGGAAAAGAGAGGAAGAAAGAGAGAAAAAAAATCAAAAGATGTCGATTTTCTTTTTCCCAATGATATTATATATTATATGTATGAGCTCTGAATCTGGAGCACCAATTGATTATGATCTCTTTCTTAGTCATTTAATTTTGATCTTACACAAAGCAATGACTTTTTTTTTTTCACTCTTTGGAGTGTAGAGTCCATGCAATGCACCATGCTTGGTTAGCGCACAATATACTTCAGGAAAATTATGAGTGAGAGACAGAGAGAGAGATGCAAATCTTTGGAATATCGGAAGTATTTTTCTTCATAGACGTCACCTTTGTTTTGTGGTACTTGTTTTTCACAGCTAATTGTCAAATATTAGGCAAGTTAATATTATTGCTTTGTCTTTTATCTTAGTGTTTCTGTGATCAATGTCATATATCCAGCCTTTCCGCAACTTGGAGTTGTGGTGGTCCTCTTCCATTTTGTCTCCTTAGAAAATTCACCAATCCGTCCTTCATCATCTCCATCTCATGGAGGGATCCCTTCTGAATGATGACAAGAAATCACTATTTCAGATTGTGACAGTGATCTAAAGACAAATTTAATAATGTAATCCTTTGAAATCTTTTGAGATTCTTCTCCTTTCAATATATTTGTAAACCACTGAAAATAACACAAATCACTCTTATTGGGAAAATCCACTCAAAGTGATGATGATAAGTCTTGGTGCAGGTGAGATCATGGTGGCAATTTTCAATGGAGCCTTTATGACTTTGGTGTAATATATATATATTGCTAGTTGCAGAATTAAGTATCCCCATTCACGTGGAAGCACTTGTTGTGCTTTGTGAACCATTTGACTTCAGCATAACTTGATTTAAGAGAAGTCTTGGCTGCCATGTGGAGTGGATGAGTAGTTGGGAGTGGTCAACAAAGTTGGTTGCCATTCTTGACTTGGCTTTCCATTTTCACATGGGATTTAATTGAGAGGAGAGGCCCGGTAGCTTACCTTGAATATATATATATATATATATATATATATATATGTATGTATGTTGTGCAAGATGTGAGTTAAGAGTTAGAAGGGTGTGGGAGAGCAAGAGAGATTGAGTGGTGTGGGGTGTACTTGGGTTCAAGGGATTTGGGTTTGGGATATAATCCAATGTTAGAATTCATGTACCGTTGTACTCATTTTCTCTTATAGTAAAGGATACTCTCACTCCCGTGGACGTAGGCAATTTAGCCGAACCACGTAAATCTTTGGTGTTGTGTTATTTCTCTATTTTTCTTGATATTCCTATAAAGGTTAGATCCTAGGGGGTGAATTTGGTAGGTCCAAATTCCCAACAACTGGTATCAGAGCCTGGGTTCCTTTGGTGGGTGTAGTTTTGGTGTGGTAGTGTGGATACGTACAGTTTAAGGAGGTTATGTCTGGGAGATTGGTAATTAAGCGTGTCAGTTGTGATCCTCCAATCTTTCTTGGGAACTTGCTTAGTGAGTACTATTTATTTCTGCGGTAAAATTCATCAAGGCGACGATGTCAGAAAGTAAGGCTTCAAATCCTATAATATTTGATGTGGAGAAATTTGATGGAAGAATCAATTTTGGCTTGTGGCAAGTGCAAGTCAAGGATGTTTTGATTCAATCAGGTTTACACAAGGCGTTGAAGGGCAGACCAATCCCTGAAGTCAGCAGTGGTACTAGCTTGGCTGATAAAACAAAGATCGATGAAGATTGTGAGGATCTGGATTTGAGAGCAGTAAGTGCAATACGTCCGTGCCTGGCCAAGAATGTTCTTGCAAATGTACATGGAATATCTACGACAAAGGAACTCTAGGAAAAGCTCGCAAAGTTGTATCAGATGAAAGGCGTCTCGAATCGGGTGTACCTGAAGGAGCAGTTTCACACATTGCGGATGTCTGAAGGTACGACTATTTCATATCATTTAAGTGTTCTCAATGGCATTGTCTCTGAGCTAGAATCTATTGGAGTTAAAATTGATGATGAGGATCAAGCCTTGAGGCTCATATGGTCTCTTTCATCTTCCTATGAGCATATGAAGCCTATTTTGATACATGGGAAGGAGAAAATAATTTTTTCAGAGGTTGCCAGTAAACTCTTTTCTGAAGAGAGAAGACTAGGTGGTGGAAGTAATGGTCCACCTGAGAACTTAGCACTGGTAGCAGCTGGTAATTGGAAAGGAAAGAACTCCATGAAGAAGAAAGTAGTCTGTTGGGGGTGTGGACAATCTGGGCACGTCAAGAAAAATTGTCCAAGAACTGGAGCAGGTTCGGCAAGTGGCTCCAAGTCAGTAAATGGAGATACTGATAAAGATGCTAACTTTGTGTCTGATGCCCTTTGAAAAGGGGCATGTACATCCTCATGGCATGCCGCTAATTCCCAAAGTTGCCATGATAGATGTGTTAAAGTTAGTGGGTCCACAAAATTGCACATAGGCATTGGTTTGGCATTGATGCAGGGTGTGTGGTGGAAATTTATGTCGATGGCTGATGAACTTTCAGGAAAGCCAAACGTGGAAGTTGCACCATAATTTTTCAGCAAGGTTGTTTTCGACATGGGCTAAAGTGAAATGCTTGGAATTGGTTTATTCTGAGTGGGTATACTTTTATGGTGGAGCATGATAGCGAAAGCTATGAAGATCTTCATTGTAGGAATTGCGAGGCATCTCATGGAGGGGGTGTTTCCATGGCATTATCATCCCCTATTGAGTGGAGGGGGTGATTGTTGGGAAAATCCACTCAAAGTGATGATGATAAGTCTTGGTGCAGGTGAGATCATGGTGGCAATTTTCAATGGAGCCTTTATGACTTTGGTGATATATATATATATATATATATATATATATATATATATATATATATATATATTGCTAGTTGCAGAATTAAGTATCCCCATTCATGTGGAAGCACTTATTGTGCTTTGTGAACCATTTGACTTGAGCATAACTTGATTTAAGAGAAGTCTTGGCTGCCATGTGGAGTGGATGAGTAGTTGGGAGTGGTCAACAAAGTTGGTTGCCATTCTTGACTTGGCTTTCCATTTTCACACATGGGATTTAATTGAGAGGAGAGGCCCGGTTGCTTACCTTGAATATATATATATATATATATATATATATATATATATATATATGTATGTTGTGCAAGATGTGAGTTAAGAGTTAGAAGGGTGTGAGAGAGCAAGAGAGATTGAGTGGTGTGGGGTGTACTTGGGTTCAAGGGATTTGGGTTTGGGATATAATCCAATGTTAGAATTCATGTACCGTTGTACTCATTTTCTCTTATAGTAAAGGATACTCTCATTCCCGTGTACGTAGGCAATTTAGCCGAACCACGTAAATCTTTGGTGTTGTGTTATTTCTCTATTTTTCTTGATATTCTAATAAAGGTTAGATCCTAAGGGGTGAATTTGGTAGGTCCAAATTCCCAACAACTCTTCCCCTATTTTTTGGCTTGTTTCATATGTATATAATATACATTAATGATGTAAAATATGATTGCCGTATGGAAGTGAAGATCTGTAGACAATCCTCATACGCTGGAAGAAAGTGAGACAATGATATGCAATATATCTTCACACTATCAAGAACGTGGGGTTGCGACAGCGAGAAAAAGAGATTTTCTATGGATTGTAAGACCTGTGCATTGAGTCATGATATGCAATATATCTCCACACTATCTCTAGATTGTGCATTTTCTCTCTACTTGCTCTGAAAATTGACTTACTTGTCGGAACTTTGTAGGAAATATTACACAGGTGTTCATTTCTTGTCATCACTCAGAAGGGATCCCACCATGATATGGAGATAATGAAGGACGGATTGGTGAATTTTCTAAGGAGACAAAATGGAAGAGGACCACCACAACTCCAAGGTGTGGACAGGCTGGATATATGACATTGCAGATCCACCGCGACACCCATGGGCAAAGCCACATGGAGGGTAGGGGAGCAAATGCCCACCCTCAACTTTTTAAAAATATTATTTTTTTATACATATTTTATAATAATTAGAAACTCGCCCCTTATCAAATTTTAATTTTGCTCCTAAATTTTTTACTATTGCAACCCACCTAATTTTTATTTTGTTATTTAAAATTCAATTTAAGTGTATTGATAATTGAAATTTGTTAGCTAATTATATATACATATACAGAGATGCTATTATCAGGTCGACCTAACGCAAAGTTGCATCAGGTCATCTCCATATGGTTAGTTTCAAATGAAATTTTGTAAAACTGACCGTTGTATTAGATACTCATCTTTTGTATGTCATGCCTACAAAAAATCACAGTGATCTAACAGTTGGTTTTTGAACAATATCATTGTGAAATATGCAACTTATTTGTTATTCAAAATATCACCTTTTTTTTTTTTTTTTACAATAAGTTTTTTCAAAAAACCAACCGTCGGATCGCTGTGATCTTTTGCAAGCATGGTATACAGAAGATGAGTATCTAATCCAACGGTCGGATTTACAAAATCTCTTCTAAAACTAGACATAAAGGTGACCTGATCGACGCAAAGTTGCATCTGGTCGACGTGATAATAGCATTTTTGTATACATATATACTAAGCATCTTTTATCTCGAAATGTTGCTCCCTTGCCCCGTACAAATTTGTTAGCTCATTTATCAAAATCTTTCCTCCACTTTCAACTTAACAATCTTTTATTTCTCAAAAAGACTAAGGATCCATTTATGTTATCTTTTTCTAAAACCACTTTTGAATAACTATCTCTTCACACAATTCTTTAAAATTTTGTTCAAATTATGTCTTAATGTATTAAAATTTATATAATAAATGTGATTGTGGCAAAAGTTGGGGCTTCCTAACTTTTGACACAATCACTTATTGTATGAAAATTTTGCCGACATCCTATCTCATCTCAAGTTGCTTAAAAATGATTAATTATCACTACATTTTTTAAATCAAGTGAAATTTTGAGCTCCAAAAGTAATTTTAGAAAAATCTAATACAAATGGACCCTAATTATAGATTAATAAACTAATTGCCAATAAAAAAAAAAATTTGTCCCCCTAAAGCAAATTCCTGACTCCCCCCGACGACACGAGATCCAAAAGAGCACCGACCCATCACTCTTCTTCGACATCACGAGTACGTCAAATGCATGCATGACCAATTGTAATGTCTGTTTTCTCCAGCTCATTTAATGGAAATCTTAGGTGGTAGGGGCTAAAGACTCATTGGCCACCTACTGTAAGTGAAATCTGTCTTTATACTAATCAATTAACAGCTTAACAACTAAAATTCTTTACTTAAGAATTAGTTGGGAGAGTCTAAGATGTCGATTTTCTTTTTCCCTATGATATTATATATTGTATATAATGTACCAATTGATTATGATCTCTTTCTTAGTCATTTAATTGTGATCTTACACATAGCAATGATTTTTTTTTTTCACTCTTTGGAGTGTAGAGTCCATGCAATGCACCTTGCTTGGTTGGCGCACAAAATACTTCAGGAAAATTATGAGAGAGAGAGAGAGAGAGAGAGAGATGCAAATCGTTGGAATAACGGAAGTATTTTTCTTCATAGACGTCACCTTTGTTTTGTGGTACTTGTTTGTCACAGCTAATTGTCAAATATTAGACAAGGAAGTTAATATTATAGCTTTGTCTTTTATCTTAGTGTTTCTGAATGATGACAAGAAATCACTATTTCAGATTGTGACAGCGATCTAAAGACAAATTTAATAATGCAATCCTTTGAAATCTTTTGAGATTCTTCTCCTTTCAATATATTTTTAAACCGCTAAAAATTCAACACAAATCACTCTTCCCCTGTTTTTTGGCTTGTTTCATATGTATATGAAATACATAAATGATGTAAAATATGATTGCCGTATGGAAGTGAAGATCAAGAAGAAAGTGAGACAATGATATGCAATATATCTTCGCACTATCAAGAACGTGGAGTTGCGACAGCGAGAAGAGGAGATTTTCTATGGATTGTAAGACCTGTGCATTGAGTCGTGTCCAAATCCACCCCTGTTGCTCCATCAGGCAATGCCCAATCAAACTTGTGCAAACATGATGCCTGGGCATCCTCTCCTGCCAGCTCCAAACGGAACCAACTGAAAATCGTGACCTTTGAAATCTATACATGTACCCAAAAACCTCTCTGGCCGAAACTCGTTAGGTTCCTCCCATGATGCAGGGTCTCTTCCAATTGCCCAAGCATTAGTAATGACTCTTGTTCTGGCTGCAATGTCGTATCCCATTACCTTAACGTCTTGGATTGATTCGCAGGGAACTAGTAGTTGAATTGGTGGATGTAACCGAAGAGTCTCTTTGATCACTGCTTTCAAGTAGTGCACTTTCTCTAAATCATCCTCTGTTATATCTTGTTTTCCTCGATCTTATGATTTCTTGCACCTCATTCTGCACTTCTTTCAAGACTTTTGGGTGCCTTAAGAGCTCTGTCATTGCCCATTCTAGGACTGTGTATGTAGTATCGGTTCCTGCTGAAAACATGTCCTACGAGCAATGGAGAAAATTAGAATGACAGTGATATCGATAACAAGTTAAAAAGTCGATCATGTTGATGCAGGAGATCGATATATGGTGGTGGTTTTTTGCCAAAGATTGGCTGTTATTATATATATATATATATATATATATATATATATATATATATATAGAGAGAGAGAGAGAGAGAGAGAGAGAGAGAGAGATGATACTAACCAAGATGAGAGCTTTAATGCTAACTCTACCAAGGGAAAGGCCATCAGTGCTATCTTTTTGAACCCCAAGCAAAACGTGGACGAAATCCCTTAGTTGTTCACCATCAACAAAACCATTACTGCTCCTCTTTCTTTTCTGATCATCTATATGCTCTTGAAGTACTTCATCTAAAAATCTATCAAACACTTTAGCAACCTTGTCCACTTTAGCATCCAAACCACTAACCCAATTCACCCAACCAAGCCATGGGATATAATCCCCAACATCAAAACCACCCAATAACCCCATAAATTCCTTTAACAACTCCTTAAATTTCCTCCCACCTTCCCCTCCACTATACTTCCTCCCCAAAGCCACTCTACACACTACATCATTCGTCAACAACACAAACATTTCGCTTAAATCAATAGGTAAAGAAGAGGAACACAACTTTCTGATCTTCTCAATCATTAAGGACGTCTCTTCTTCTCTAACAGCACGAAATGACTGAACCCTTTTATTGCTCAAAAGTTGGAGCACACATATGCACCTCATCTGCCTCCAATACTCACCATAAGGCGCTGTGGATACATCGTTGCAGTCATAGAGAAGTCTCTTAGCGATACTAAATTAACTCAGGTCTGTTTGAGAAAATGAGATCATGGGTTTTCATGATTTCACGAGCTGCTTCCGCAGACGAGATTATGAGTGCTGGTGTCCTGCCGAGGTGATCAAGCAACATGAGCGGGCCATAGCGTTGAGCTAATGATTGAAGGGAGCGGTGAGGGTACAAGCCAAGTTGGTGGAGGTTTCCGAGAATTGGAAGCTTTGGTGGAGAAGGAGGAAGGTTTTTGTACGTTGGTGGTTGGAGTAGTAGAGAACCATTTGAAAATGAAGAGTATGAAGCACTAGCACGACAAGGGAAGGAGTAAAGAAAAGCAAAATGGATTCAACAAGAATTGCAGGAAATTTGACATTTTCTTCTCTACCGATTGCTACTTCTTCAGGGAATCTCATGCTCATATGTGTCAATATAAAAAATAGAGACATGTCAAAGAGTAGACATCTGAGCAACATAACAAATAGAGATATGTCATATGTGTCAATGTAAAAAATACAATAAAATATAAAATAAAAATCTGGGAATCTCATGCTCCTGTACGTACGTACAATGGCCATATAAAATAAAAATCAAAACTGCAGGTATGAATTGTCAATATCCAAAAACCACTCCTTTATAAGCATATATTATATATAAAGAGTTTATAGAAGATTTATACCTAAATATGAATATGTCTACCCAGCAATGTTGTGCTATAGCTTTAATCCAAGTGTTCCCAACACTACAAAACAGGGGTTTCACTACCACAAATACAATTACAATGTCAAATACAATTATATCAATATAAAGTGGTAATAAAGTAGATTAAGGATTAAACTATAAAGCTTATCCAAAAAAAAAAAGGATTAAACTATAACCCCAGGACATGGAATCAATTCATGAAACTTAATTAAAGTTTATGGCATAATAAAATTTATTACTAAAAAAAATGAAATAAAGAAAATGGAGGGCAGAGAGAAACAATGTTAAAGTAACCTCCAAGGGAACTGCTAGTATTGTGTACAACAAAAAAGTTTAAGCAAAAACAACAAATAGCAATACAAAAGGCAGGCAATCAGGAGTCATGAAATGGTTTCACTTAATTGTCATCTACCAAAAGTTCAATTAAATTAACATCGTGCATATATATATATATATTGCATTCTACTCTAGCTCTACCAATGTCATGTATCCTTCAAGTATAATGAAAGTCACTAAAGAAGAAACCATTTTATCTGCAAAATATGCACTTTGCATCGCACTCAAGGTTTGAAATCAGACATATGGTGAACCTTCCATGGCACAGGAAATGGAATTTATATATAAATGTATATGGATGTTCAAGTACAAATGTAAAACATCTAGACAAGATTTCAAGCTGACTTTTGTGTTGAAATGTCTCTCCTAGAAACTTTGAATTAGTGAGTGCAAGTTTAATAAGTTTAGAACCATGTTTGCAGAGCAAGACTGTTAGGGAAAGAATGTACAGTGTGCATGGACAAGGATGAATACATTAAATACCTCATCTTTGTAAACTTCTAGAAGAATCAGAACAGAGTTCAATACAGAGAATCCCATCTCATACATTGCCTTTTGTGTTCGAGATTCTGAGGCACTCGCAGCCCCACAAAGCCGCTCCAACAAGCAACTGACCTGCAGAATATCAATGATATTATTAAATAAAAACTACTGGGATCGAAATAGAACAAATAATATCTTGCAGTACAAGAATTTTGTCCTTACCAATAATATTACATCTGGTTGTTGAGAAACATTTTTGAGATCATTCTTGCTACATATTTCCACTAGATATGATGTCATATGACCCATGAGAACAAAGTTCTTTCATTTGCAAAAGCATTTGCTAAGTCACGCCATGAGTCCTGCAGTAAAAGTGGAAACATACTGGCTTGAGTGACACTTCATATATATGTCTAGATTGATTCCATGTCCTGGGGTTATAGTTTAATCCTTAATCTACTTTTTTGTTGTACACAATACTAGCAGTTCTCTTGGAGGTTACTTTTAACATTGTTTCTCTCTGCCCTCCATTTTCTTTATTTCATTTTTTTTTAGTAATAAATTTTATTATGCCATAAACTTTAATTAAGTTTCATGAATTGATTCCATGTCCTGGGGTTATAGTTTAATCCTTAATCTACTTTATTTTGCATTTGCCTCTAAAACACTGCTTGTAACAAAGTAGTAATACTTTAATTAGGAGAAATCTCACTCATTCTCACCATGAGATGCACCAGCAATGTAAACATATTATTAGGATGTCCTGACATTTCGAAATGTTATTGAGTGGTTGAGCTTCCTCATTGTTATTTAATTATCCAAGGCATAAAGTAAGAAACTGCTGAAGGTCAGTTCAGTCTTGTATCGAGCGATCGGTTAAACCAACCTAGACCAAGAACCTACCTTCATACATGTAAGATTAGAAATTACATAATCATAATATGCAATAAATCAACAACTGATTTGTTCAAAGAGCTTGTACCTTAATGCTCTAAAAAGGCCCAAGCTCTACGAAGATATGACAGAACGAAGGGGCAGGTGGAATTTCCCACATTCCCAATCCCACATTGAGTAGAAAAAGGGGCTATTCAATCCCCAGCCTCTATACGAAGGATCCCCCTCAACCTATATTATGGCAATCCTTTTAAGTGTGGACTTGACTGCTTGCTGGGCTTTACTCTATGAAATGTTTGAGGGATTTGGCCAACTCAAAGTTTCAAATATGCCTGGTCTTAAGTAGTTAGTTATTATTGAAACCGAAACAATCCACACAAACCCAAACTAGTTCGGGTTGGTCTGGTTTCGATTTCAGAAAGAACAGTTCAGTTCTAGGTTCAATATATACGAGAACCTAGTTTGCTTGGTTGGGTCTTGGGTTGATGACAACCAGAACCAACCCAAACTCAATTGGACCCATTGGTAGTATAGGACAAAGAAAAGTAATCATGCTGAGCTTGGCAAATATGCATAGTTAACAAGATAAAAAGAAATATGCCACTGTATAAACCCTAGAATCCAGCTACTGTTAAGGTGTAACAGGAATTTCAGAATCTCCATCAAAAATCAGAAATTTCTTAAACAAGAAATCAGAAATTTCAGAAATTAGAGGGCAACATATTAAAAAAAAAGGCAACATATTCAAAACACTTCATCAGAAATCAGAAAATTCAGAATCACCATACTTGCAACCATCCTATAACCCCAAAAAAAAAAAAAAAAAAAAAAAACAAAAACCCTTAACAGAGTGTTGGCTTTGTTGAAGGATGCAAATCAATGGCCATGTGAGATGAGAGAGAAATATACCATTGGGGGTTTTTGCAACAAAAGCGTGAAAAATATGGATAGCAAGACTGAGAGAGGTAGATCGTCTTCGTCTTCACACGAGATGCTCACAGGGGCTTCATAGCTGATCTTCATCTTGGTCGAGATGCTCACAAGGGCTTCATAATTGATCTTCGTCTTCGTCTTCACACAAGATGCACACAGGGGCTTCATAGCTAGAGAGAGGAGACCGACGAACCTTCACATTTCGGGCAGAGGGCGCGGCGTGCTGTTGATGAGAGCAAGAAACCCTTAATCTCAGGTGAGGCACGGCTGATGGGAGAGGAAATTATGTGAGGTACGACTGCTGAGAGAGAAGGAAAAATGGCGCCCTTTCCAATAGATAGGAAATTGATTTCGCGCCCATTTCAGTAGAGAGAGGGCCGAGATTTCAGCCATTAAGGCGTTAACGGCGTCGTTTAGGTTTAGAATAGAGGACGGCCTAATAAACTGTGACAAGAATGGTCTTCAATTGTCTAAAAATGTGGACAGTCACAA